>JASVEL010008077.1:175000-307016 GCA_032618575.1 Nicotiana noctiflora
AAATGTCCACCCGATCTAGTGTCTTGCAGCTTAAACTTTCGTCAACCTCTAAATCCACTGGTAGGGAGATTCTCGATGGTTATAATACCAACACTAAGGCACACACCTCAGATGATGAATCAGGAGGAGACTATCTCAAACCCTAATTCTCTTATGAATTTTCTGTTATGGAATTGTAGGGGTTCTCGTAATCCAGAATTTAGACGACATTTTAGGTCCTTGTTGGATAATCATAGACCAGTGTTAGTCATTTTGGTCGAAACTCACATGACTGATCATACTACACTAAGGGATGATTTTAATTTCACTAATATGGCACAAGTTCCAGCTAATGGCCTTATAGGGGGTTTAGTAGTTCTTTGGAAGGAGGAGGGTATCAGGGTTACTGAAATGAGGCTTTCGGACCAAGAAATTCACTGCATGGTCCAGGTTAGTTTTACTAACTCTCCTTGGTTATTATCTGCTATATATTCTAGCTCTAATGATTATTCTAAATCTATGCTTTGGGATAGTTTGAAAGATTTGCATGATAATCAAAATATTCCTTTGTTATTAGGTGGTGATTTTAATAAAATTATCTCATATAAAGAGAAATTTGGTGGTTTACCAATTAAAAATAGTAAGGTAGATAAATGTGTGAATTGTTTAAATTATTGTAAACTTGTAGATTTAGGGTTTCATGGTAGTAGATTTACTTGGACCAATAAACGTAGAGGACATTCCACAATATTAGAAAGACTTGATAGATTTTTGGCCAATTATGATTTGTTGATAATGTATCCTGAAGCTAAAGTTCACCATCTACCTAGAACACATTCGGATCACTGTCCAATTTTATTAAAATTAAAACCTTATGCTAAAATTCACAATAAAATATTTCGTTTTGAAACTATGTGGACTTCTCATCCTCAGTTTCAAAATTTAGTACGTAATGTTTGGTCCGGCAATCATACTTTGCCTTACACTACTAAAATATTCCAACAAGCTGCTATACATTGGAATAAACATCATTTTGGGAATATTTTTCAAGGTAAAAGAAAAATTCTAGCTCGACTAGCAGGTATCCAAGCTTCTATGCATTACCCTACTAATAGGTTTTTGCAAAATTTAGAAATTGATCTTACATTGCAATATAGCCGTATTTTATTATTAGAGGAAGATTTTTGGAAGTTAAAATCACGTGTTAATTGGTTGAATCAAGGAGATGCTAACACTAAGTTTTTCCATATGACTACTTTACATAGGCGGAGATGGAATCGTATTTTTAGTCTTCGTGACATGGTAGGTAATTGGATTTCAAATCAAGATGAATTAGAAAACCATATTTTAGATTTTTATAAAACTTTATTTACTACTGATCATCACTCAACTCCTAATAAGTTTCCTGATATTATTAATCATTCTACTAATATAGATGATTATGACCTTATGAATAATCCTGTTACTAGTAAAGAAATTAAGGATGCACTCTTTAGTTTTCAACCTCATAAAGATCCGGGTCCTGATGGTTTACATCCTTTTTTGTACCAAAATTATTGGACGGAAGTGGGTAGTAAAGTTACTTCTTACTGTCATGAAATTTTCCATACAAAAAGAATGCCTGAGGAGCTTAATAAAACTTATTTATGTCTTATACCCAAAGTTCAACATCCTTCTAAAATTCATCAATATCGTCCTATTAGTTTATGTAATACTTTATACAAGTTAATTACTAAGATTATTGCTAATATATTAAAATTAGTCATTAACAAAATCATAGGTCCAACTCAATCTAGTTTTCAAACTGGTAAACGGGCTTCTGATAATGCAATCATAGTACAAGAAATATTAAATTATTTTAGACTTACAAAAGGTAAGACTCAATACATGTTATTAAAATTAGATCTTGAAAAGGCTTTTGATCGACTAGAACGGTCTTTTATACGAAGATCTCTTCAATTTTTTAATATACCTCCTCATTTGATTACTTTAATTATGTCATGTGTCTCAACGTCTTCTATATCCATACTGATTAATGGTTCTAGTACACCGTATTTTACACCTTCAAGAGGAATTCGTCAGGGAGATCCCATGTCACCTTATTTATTTATTATGTGTATGAAAATATTGTCTCGTAGTATTAACTTATCTGTGGACTATTTACAATGGGCTCCTATTTTTTATCTAGAAAAGGTCCTGATATTTCCCACTTACTATTTGCTGATGATATTGTATTAGTATCAAAAATTTCTACTAAAAGTTGCCATGCAATAGTTGATGTATTAAATCATTTATGGTCTGTTCAGGACTTAAAGTAAATTTTGATAAATCTAAAGTTTTCTCTCTACTTTTGGAAAATATCTCGGATTTCCTATGTTTATTGGTAAACCAAAACAGGAAGATTTTCAGTTTCTTTTGGACAATTTTAAGAATAGACTAGCAGGTTGGAAAACTAATTTCTTAACATTGTCTGGTCGTTCAACTTTAATAAAATCAACTCTTAGTAATCTTCCGAATTGTGTTATGCAATATATTCAAATTCCTAAACAAATTATTAAAAAGCTTGAGCAATATCAAAGGAATTTCCTTTGGGGTTCCACAAAAGACAAAAAGAAAATTCACTTGATAAATTGGAATTTGGTAACTAAACCAAAGTCTGATGGAGGTCTTGGCATTCAAAAGTTATCTACTAAAAATGATGCTCTACATGCGGGGCTTGCTTGGAGAATATTCCATAATCCACATTCTATGTGGGCATAAGTTCTTATTAACAAATATTTACATAAAAAATCTAGTTTAACTAACTCAAGAACTTGGAATAATGTTATTGTCACACCTCCTTTTTACGCATCCACGAGGGCGCAATGGAGTTTTTCCAATTAAAGGACAATCGAGACGGGACTAGTTTATTTAATTCAGAGTCGCCACTTGGAAAAATAATGGTGTTCCAAGTCACCGGTTTAAATCCCGAACCGAGGAAATTTATGACTCTGTAATACAGTCTGCGAAACTAGAAATCTGGATAAGGAATTCTGTTAACCTGGGAGAAGGTGTTAGGCACTCCCGGATTCCGTGGTTTTAGCACGGTCGCTCAATTGCAATTTTTGTTTTTATCTGATTCTTTATATATTTTGACGGTGTGCTTTTAATGCTCCGCTTTTATTTTTTAGAAGAATTGCGACGTTACGAAAACACATTTCGAGCCGCACCGTAACCAGTACGCCTGCGACTCTAATGTATTTCAGTTTCGCCGAGAGTAAGATTTGGGTTACATAAATGCACACCCGTATTCAGGAAAGTAATTTTTATTTCAAGTCGTGCCTAAAGAGTCTATCGTCTACTTAACTTTGGGAGAAGGACCGTGAAATTTACTAGACGGTCCTTTCAAGTCTAAGTTTTCATGACAATTATTCGAGGGCCCCACAATGGTGTATTTTTGGTGAGGCTCATCTCGTTTATTTTAAAAGGACAATCCTAAAGTGACTACATTTTTTCTACTAAGTTCGTCTCTAAATAAAAGAGAAAAGGTCCTAATTTATTGCATGTTTATAAGCTCGGACCTCTTATTAGTTATTGAATCAATGTGAACGGAAATTGCACTCGAGCTTGCATAAAGGAAATTGTTTTATACCTTATTCTACAAGCGAATAATACTAGAACTAAAATTATAAATAGCATACGAATTTGACAAAATATCAGAACAAACTAACCATTCTCTAATTAATTTAAACCGACCGTATTAGATGAATTGAGCCAATGGAGTTAACTATGTGTAATACAAAAGTCATTTTGAACTTCATGCTAACGTTCATCACTACATTAGTTACTAATTTTATTCAAATTGCTATTTAAAGCGAATGTTATTTACTCAAGTAACCTAGTGAATTCCGACAAAAATCATTCGAATTAGTTGATCTACAAACGCTCATTAACGGATTATTTTAGTCTATCTTCATTAACTACTAATACTACTTATTGTGAGATTAGTCTAAATGGTAATGTCTTATTCAACACTCGAACCTGTTTTTATGCCATCAACCTATGTCGTTCTGGAAATGCTATCACAATAGGATATCAGTGAATCCTTTCTAATTTCTCTACCCGCTAAGCTTAATTGAAATCCCAGCCTATTATCCATCATCTTAATAGTCTCAAATATTTGATAAAGCTCGAGTACCAGCAATGTTTTCAAAGGTTCGAATTCATACAATCCAATATTACGTACAATAGGAATGCTAACAGTACTTCAACGAGTTATATATGAGAAAACAGTTTAAACGTAATAAACAATCAAACTATATGAGCCAACTTCAGTTCTTTTCATTTTCCTTTTTCAAGCATGAGATCTACATGGAATAAGCTCGAATGTATACCTGGAAATTACAATGGGGAGAAGTTAGTTGCAGCAGCAGAATGCACAACAACAACAACCACACGACCAACAACAATTACACTGGATCAAACAACAACAAAGACCAGTAGCACCAAATGCACAGGACAGCAGCAACAACAGACCAATAGCAGGGGAAAACAGGAGCCAAAACAACAGCAACAAATCAACACCCAGTCATAAACTAAACAGCAATAGCAGAAGAACTAAGAACCCGGCAGAATCAACCACAAATGGTGGACCAAACAGCAGTCACACAGCAACCCAAGCCAACAACAAACTCAGCACAGCAGTGGCATGCAGCAGGAGATCAATACCACCAACACAGGAACAACAAGCAACCAAATGACCAACACTCAGCCACTCCCAACTAAAACACACGAAAACAGTACCCAAAAACCAATGAAACAGTCTCTTGGCCTATACTTCCTAGCTTTCTCTATCTATAGTCTTGTATATGTGTGTTCTCAGCCCTTACTGTGTGTATATCCCTAAAAATGTGTATATATTGAACCCTTCCTGTATGTCCAGTGTTCTTTTCTCTCTAGTTCACTGTCTCAAACTCTTTTTCGTATCTCCAGGTACTCTCTAATCTATCTCTGTGTATGCCCTTTACCCTTACTCTATGTCTCTTATACTTATAGTTAAAAGAACACCCCCAAGCCAAAAGAATCAGAAACTCTAAAATACAATAATCAGCAGACCCACCCTGCCCACACTCTTCTCTGCCAGCCCAGTAGATTCCCCTGGGACGGATTTTCAAATTCCGATGAACTTCGAACGGATATTCGAAGCGTTCGAGTAATGTTCGAAGCTAACTGACGCTGGATTCATGTAGAGGGGGTGTGGGGGATTGTTTGGTGTTAATTTGGGGTGGTTTGGGGTGGTGCCGCCGGCGGAGACGATTTCCGGCCGGCGGTTTGTGGTGGCGTGTGGCGGCGGTTTCAATTGCTCTCTGAAGAGATGAATGGGAATTAGGGTTTGGGAGGGGTTTGGGTAATTAAAAGGGGCGTTTAATCTTAGCCGTTGGATCATGTGAATCCAACGGTTCATAATAGAAAGGTGGTGGGTCGGTTCGGGCGATGGGTCGGATTTGGGGTGTGTTTGGGTTGGGTTTCAAGACTTGGGCTTAGGGATTAATTAAATTAGCCCACTCCGAATTTCTCCTTGCCTTATTTATATATTTTTCTTTTCTTCACTAGAAATAAAATACAATCTTAAATTAATACTTGACCAAATTATCCTAGAATACTAATTAACTCTAAATAGTAATTATCACAAATATTTAAAAAACAAATCACACAATTGGACATTTAAAGGCTAACATGCAAAAATACATATTTTTGTGATTATTTTTTCATTTTCATAAAATGAGTTATTTAATTAATCATGACTGCAAAAATTAAATCTTAAATGCATATGCAACGTATTTTTGTATTTTTGTTAATTTAAACAAATAAACACGCACACACGGACATAAATAATAAAAGAAAAAATAAAACAAAAATCACCAAAATCACGCACAATACAAAACTATTTTATTTTGAATTTTCTGGGAGTAATTCTCATGTAGGGCAAAAATCACGTGCTCACAGTTATAAATGGCTGGATTCACAGCCAGAAGGGAATTCAATGAAAAATTGGAAATGGGGAAACCATTAAGGTTTGGTTTGATCCTTAGCTTAAGCAGAGAACTACTTTACGTTCCTTAATACAAGATCCTTTATCCATGCAAGATACTAAATTAATTATTGCTCAAATAATGTCGCCTTTATGATGGAAAAAAAAAAACTTATTATCTTTTGATTTAACTAATAGCATTAATCAATTAATTGATGCTGTTTATATACCCCTTAATCATATAACTCATGACTATATTTACTGGGCTTTAACTAATTCAAATAATTTTTCGATCAATTCTATTTTAAATGCCTTAGTATAGAAAATACCAACTCAATGCATACTAATCTCTCAAACTTTAATTGGCTTTGGTCATTGCCAATACATCCTAAATTAAAAGGATTTCTTTGGCTTATTAATCATAATAGGTTACCTTCTAATAGCTATTTAACTCGGATTAATATTAAAGATGATCCTATTTGTAAATTTTGTCTAAATCAAAAGAAAACTCTTAACTATATTTTCTTAGAACGTGTTAATGTTAAGTATTATTGGCAACGTTTAGGTTTAATACAATAAGTTAATTTTAGTAGCCAACAATGCAACAACTTTATCTGGCTACATTATCTTCTTTTTGCTAATAAAACAATACTACCTTTACATATTAACTCTTTGACTTTTTTACCATATAGTTTATGGAATATTTGGTTAACCCGTAATGATAATTTTTTTAATAACAAAAAAAATAGAATTCCATTAAGATAACTAAACAAGCAGCGGAGTTCGTTTATTTAACTACTTTCCATCCTAAGAGCTTTAAGAAGAAAAGGGTTTCTAAAGACTGTAAGTGGTATCCTCTTGCTCTTAATTACTACAAGCTAAATACGGATGGTGCTTTTACAAACTCAACAACTGGTATGGGAGGAGTAATACGTAATTCAACGGGTGATTGGGTTATAGGTTTTATTGGACCAGTACCTCATATATCTCCGATTTTATTAGAATTATATGCATTAAAGCATGGTTTACAAATTGTCTATGAACATAATCTAAAACCTCTACAAATAGAGGTAGACTCACAAAATTTGCTTACTCTATTAGATTCTAGAAATATTGCTTTTTCTAATCTTGTGGAGGATTGCAGGTTCTACCTCGACAGGTTGGATAAACCGGTGCCTAATCAAATGTACAGAGAACAAAATAGAGTAGCAGATCTATTAGATAAGGAAGGTCATCAGTATGAGATATTTGGCAAGCCAACAATTTTTGCCAATACTCCGGATTTTGTTATGCGACTTTTTGAATATGATAAGGCTGGTTGTTCTGCTATTCAACCAAGCCGGTTCGCTACTAGTTTGATTAGAAATAGTACTCACACTAATGTAAATATTAGGATAAATATAAACGGAGGCCTTGATGATAATTCCAATAGGAGGACCATGGCTACCGTATATCCTAGTAATGTTTTGTTTGTTACTAACATCTCTGTACGCAATGTTTAAACTTTAATATATATATATATATATATATATATATATATATATATATATATATATATATATATATATATATATATATATATATACACAAAGAAAAGAAAAGAAAATAGAATCTACCTTAGGAGGGGAAGGGGGAGGGGGAGGTTGAAGTACATGTACAAATAGGCCTCAAAGTGGTGTTGAATTTTTATCTCTACTTGCCCCACGAGCATTGTCACGACCCCAAATCCGGTCGTGATGGCGCCCAGCACATTGCTAAGCCAGCCTGACCGATCAACATCAACAACGGAGCTAGAAGCTCTCTTTAACCCATTTAAGCATTTCAAAATATGAAACAACAGTAATACTTATACCAATAGCGGGGAAACCAAGTCCCAAAATATACTAACTCCCATAGACCAAGGGTCAAGAGTCGTGAGCCTCTACTGAACATGAGTGTATAAAAGTTTACAAGATACCAAGTGCGGAAAGGAAAGCCAATACAAAATCAAGAGACGGTGAGAAGGAATATCGGGTCCTGCGGACTCTGCAGCTACCTCGAATATCCACGAGCGTCGCCTCGCACGGCCTCTTGGATCACTGCTGTGAGAGGTACCGGATGCGCATACAAGGTGCGGGGAGTAAAATGAGTACTACCGGACTCGGTGGTAATAAACGAGGGTAAGACGGCGCGAGATAAGAAATCCGCGATAAAACACTATGTAAAGGCTGTAGTCAAATACCCTGTCACAGAATCGATATCAGCTGTACCTGTACCGATAAGTACCAGCAAAACAGGTATAACAGCTAGCGGATGTAGCTAAAATGCAATGCAATTCATGATATGACCGCTACGGCGCGTAGCACGATCCAATTTGGGTACCGGTGCTCGCTTGTGGGGGTTCGGACTCGGAGGGTCTCCTACAGCCCAAGCACGATATCAACTGCGGCGTGCGGTCCAGATCCAACGTATATACTCGGCTGCGGCGCGCGGCCGATCCACTACCGGTCGGCTAATATGCAAATACGGCCTCGCGAGGCTCATAAGTAGTTTTGAAAATATCTTTTATCATTTTTCCAGTTGAAAATAGTAATATCAAGTTCCGGAGATTGGAAATAGCATGATAACGAGAAATAGCTACGGACTGGTAGTAACTAACATGTCAATATGATACGACAATGATAACGATCCTCGCGGGATCCAATAACCGGCTCACGGCCCACAAGTATACTCAACCTCCCAAGAAGGGGTTCCTCGGCTCAAGAGTGGCCAATATCACAATATATATTATGCAACCATCCGAGAAGGAGGTTTAACGGCTCAAAAATAGCCAATTATCATAATACAGTATCAACAAGTCGGACTAAGCCATAGTCCCCAATCACGATCGACCCCGCACTCACAAGAGAGTACGTGTCTCGCCGCTATACAGCGTCACAAAGTGGTATACCGGGGTTTCGAACCCGCTGGTCATCACCCACATCTATTACTCACCTCAATACGGCGCGACGACTACTCCGCAATGCCCCTTGCCACGAGAATCAAGCTCCGCACGCGTAGAATCTGATCAAATACAGTAAAAATACAACAATTTAGGCCAATGGGACGACACCCAATCAATACAACTCAATTTACATCAAAATTCCCAAAGTTGTCAAAACCCGACTTTCGGTACACTTCTCGAAAAATTACAAAAGTCACATATTCGGAATCCTCATCTCGATACGAGTCTAGGCGTATAAAATTTACCAAAATCGGACTCCATTTGCCCACTCAAATCGGTGTTTTTCTTTAATTTAGGCCTAGGGCTCAAACCCACCTTTAATCTCCCATTTACAGGAATTTAACCCATGATTTCATGTTAAAATGATGTAATTAAGCCACAAAACTTACCTCCAACGAATCCCCGATAAATTACCAGCAATTCCCGTCAATTTCTTCCCTTGGAACTCAAAAATGGAGGTTTTGCAAAATGAACCCGTATGTGAAATGTTTCTGGTTTTAGTTCACTGCCTGGGCCGTTTACACTATGCGATCGCATCCCATCCTTGCGATCGCGTAGAACAAATGATAGCTCGAAATAATTAAGGCTATGCGATCGCACTACCTCTCCGCGATCGCATAGAACATCTCACCCAGGCTCCAAATTACTACTATGCGATCGCAAACTGACCACGCGATCGCATAGAACAATAAGCTTCTTAGGCACCCCGGATCATTTCACCCTATGCGATCGCACAAGTGACCCTGCGATCGCAGAGTGCCAAGTTCCATACCTATGCGATCGCATCCCCTGTTACGCGATCGCATAGAGCAACTCTGGGGCTCACTTCCATCCTTCTATGCGATCGCATCTACTCTATGCGATCGCATAGAGCATCCGTCTGCAACAAAACCAGCAGCCAACAGCAGTTCAAAAATACAAGAAATGGTCCGTTTGGACCCCCGAAATCAACCCGAAGCCCCCGGGACCCCAATGAAAACCACCAACATACTCCAAAACACGATACGAACTTGTTCCAATCATAAAAACACCATCCTAAACATCAAAATCACCAATTACACACGGATTCAAGCCTAAATTTCTTAAAACTTTCCGAATTACACATTCGATCAAAATCCCGACCAAACGACGTCCGAATGACCTGAAATTTTGCAGGCACATCCAAAATCACCTAACGGAGCTACTGCAACTGTCGGAATTCCATTCCGACCCCGGATCAAAATCTCACCTACCGTTCGGATTTCGCCAAAATTCAACCTTCGCCAATTCAAGCCTAAAACTACTCCGGGCCTCCAAATTCAATTCCGATCGCTCCCCTAAGTCACAAATCACCTCCCGGAACTAACCGAATTATTAGAATCCGATTCCGAGCCCTCTAACCAAATAGTCAACTCCGGGTTGACTTTCCTTATTCAAGTTTCCTTCAAAAAGGCTATATGCCTCATTTTCAATCCAAATCACTCCTAAATCACCCGATAGACTCTAACACTTATATAAAAGCATGAAACATGAAATTACAACATAACGGGGTGGTAATTCCCGTGACGACGGGCCGGGTCGTCACATTCTCCCCCTCTTAAGCAAACGCTCGACCTCGAGCGGGTCAAGAAACATACCTGAAGTCTCAAACAAGTGAGGATATCTGCTCCGCATCTCCCGCTCTATCTCCCAAGTGGCCTCCTCCACGGATCGACCTCTCCACTGAACCTTAACTGATGCAATCTCCTTGGACCTCAATTTTCTCACCTGACGACCCAAGATAGCAATAGGCTCCACATCATAGGATAGATCACCATCTAGCTGAATGGTACTGAAGTCTAATACATGAGACGGATCTCCAATGTACTTCCGGAGCATAGACACATGGAATACTGGATGAACGCTGGATAAGGTGGGCGGCAAGGCCAACTCATATGCCACCTCTCCAACTCTCCTAAGTATCTCAAAAGGACCAATGTACCTGGGACTCAACTTTCCTTTCTTCCCAAACCTCATGACACCCTTCATAGGTGAAACCTTCAACAATACTCTGTCACCAACCATGAAAGACAACTCTCGAACTCTACGGTCCGCATAACTCTTCTGACGAGACTGTGCTGTACGAAGCCTCTCCTGGATCAACTTTGCTCTATCCAGAGCATCCTGGACTAACTCAGTCCCTGTCAATCTAACCTCGCCAGGCTCAAACCATCCCACGGGGGATCTACACCGCCTGCCATACAATGCCTCACACGGGGCCATCTGAATACTCGACTGATAACTGTTGTTGTAGGAAAACTCGGCAAGTGGTAGGAACTCATCCCACGAACCACCAAAGTCAATCACACAAACTCGCAACATATCCTCCAAGATCTGAATAGTGCACTCAGACTGCCCGTCTGTCCGGGGGTGAAATGTTGTACTCAACTCAACCCGCGTACCCATCTCTCGCTGAAATGCTCTCCAAAACTGAGAAGTGAACTGAGTACCCCTGTCGGATATGATAGACACTGGAACTCCATGCAACCGAACAATCTCTCGAATAAAGATCGATGCCAACCGCTCCGATGAGTAGGTAGTACTAACTGGAATGAAGTGAGCTGACTTGGTCAGTCTATCCACAATCACCCATACAGAATCAAACTTCCTCGCGAGTCAAAGGAAGTCCAGTAATGAAGTCCATAGTGATCCTCTCCCATTTCCACTCGGGGATCTCAATTCTCTGGAATACACCACCAGGCCTCTGATGCTCGTACTTAACCTGCTGACAGTTGAGGCACCGTGCTACATGTCCGACAATGTCTATTTTCATCTTTCTCCACCAATAGTGCTGTTTCAAATCTTGATACATCTTAGCGGCTCCTAGATGGATAGAATAGCGCGAGCTATGGGCCTCCTCCAGAATCAACTCACGAAGGCCATCAACATTGGGCACACATATCCGGCCCTGCATCCTCAATACGCCGTCACTATCAACGGTGACATCTCTAGCATCATCATGCTGAACTCTGTCCCTAAGGACAGCCAAATGTGGATCATCATACTGGCGCTCACGAATACGGTCATATAGAGATGACCGAGATACAACACAAGCCAATACCCTGCTGGGCTCCGAAATATTTAACCTCACTAACCGATTGGCTAGAACCTGAACATCATAAGCAAATGGCCTCTCCTCGGGTGGAATATATGCCAAGCTCCCCACACTGACCGCCTTCCGGCTCAAAGCATCGGCCACCACATTAGCCTTCCCTGGATGATACAAAATAGTAATGTCATAATCCTTCAGCAACTCAAGCCATCTCCGCTGTCTCAAATTAAGATCTTTCTGTTTGAACAAGTGTTGGAGACTACGATGGTCGGTATACACCTCACAAGACACACCGTACAAATAGTGCCTCCAAATCTTCAATGCATGAACAATGGCGGCTAGCTCCAAGTCATGAACAGGATAGTTCTTCTCATGCGGCTTCAACTGCCGAGAAGCATAAGCAATTACCTTTCCTTCCTGCATCAACACACAACCTATCCCCACTCTCGAGGCATCACGATAAACGGTATATGAACCTGAAGCTGATGGCAATACTAACACTGGAGCTGTGGTCAAAGCTGTCTTGAGCTTCGAAAGCTCTCCTCGCACTCATCCGAACCACACGAATGGTGCACCCTACAGGTCAATTTAGTCGATGAAGAAGCGATGGATGAAAATCCACTGAACAAACCGGTGATAATACCCCGCCAAGCAAGAAAACTCCCGATCTCTGTAGCCGAGGTCGGTCTAGGCCAACTACTGCACCGCCTCTATCTTTTTCGATCAACTTGAATACCATCACGAGACACCGCGTGTCCCCGAAATGCTACGGACTCGAGCCAAAACTCGCCACTTGGAGAATTTAGCATACAACTTCTCCTCTCTCAATCTCTGCAACACAATACTCAAATGCTGAGCATGCTCCTCCGGACTACGGGAGTAGACTAGAATGTCATCAATGAACACAATCACAAATGAATCCAAATAAGGCATGAACACACTGTTCATCGGATGCATAAATGCTCTGTCAGGGCGTTGGTCGGCCAAACGACATCACAGAAAACTCATAATGACCATATCGGGTCCCGAATGCAGATCTTCATAATATCCGAGTCCATGATCTTTAGGCTGATGATAGTCTGAACGAAGATCGATCTTAGAAAACACCCTCGCACCTGTAGCTGATCAAACAAATCATCTATGCGCGGTAGAGGGTACTTGTTCTTCATTGTCACTTTGTTCAATTGTCTATAATCAATACACATTCGCATGGAACCATCTTTCTTTTTAGCAAATAACACCGGTGCACCCCACGGGGACACACTAGGGCAGATGAAACCCTTATCCAGAAGCTCTTGAAGTTGCTGTCTTTCAGTTCTTTCAACTCAGCTGGTGCCATCCGATAAGGAGGAATGGATATAGGCTGAGTGCCCGACACCAAGTCAATGCCAAAATCAATATCACTGTCCGGCGGCATGCCCGGCAGGTCTGAGGGGAATACATCTGGGAAGTCCCTCACAACAGGTACAGAATCAATGCTAGGAGACTCAGCTCCCACATCTCTCACAAAAGCTAAGTACGATAAACACCATTTTTCAACCATCTTCTGAGCCTTTAAGAACGAAATAACACGGCTAGGGACGAAATCGGTCGAACCCCGCCACTCGATATGAGAAATACCAGGAATGGCCAACGTAACTGTCTTAGCATGACAGTCCAATATAGCATGGTACGGAGACAACCAGTCCATACCCAATATAACATCAAAGTCCACCATCCCTAACAATAGCAAATCTGCCTGGGTCTCCAGACCCCCAATAGATATAACACATGATCTATAGACATGATCCACAACAATCGTATCACCCACGGGGGTGGATACATGAACAGGTAAATCAAGACTACCACGAGTCACACCCAAATGACGTGCAAAATAAGAGGACACGTAAGAATATGTGGACCCTGGATCAAATAGAACAGAGGCATCTCTGTGACAGACAGAAATGATACCTGTAATCACTGCATCGGAGGCAACTGCATCACGCCTGTCAGGAAGTGCATAGAACCGTGCCTGGCCTCCACCAGATCTCTCCTCGCCTCGGGGGCGACCACGAGAAGACTGACCTCCACCTCTACTAGACTGAGATGGTGCTGAAGATGAGAGCTGATCCCTCTGCTGAGTCCTGTCCCTACGGAGTCGAGGGCACTGTCTCCTCATGTGGCCAAACTCACCACACTCATCACATGCACCTGGTGCTGGAGAAGGGGACTGAAGGGAACCCCTCGCCACAGAAGATTCCTGGGCTGAAGAAGTAGGTGCTGCACTCTGAGGTGGAAGGGCACTAAGTGATGACTGACCCTGCTGAAACCCCTGTCGACCACGACCATATGAACCTCCGCTCTGCTCTGGGCGGCCTGAATGAGAAGGTCTAGATGAGCGACCTCTGCTCTGCTGGGAATGCCCTCTAGATGGAGCACCACTGAAACTACCAGAACCACGAGGCCTCTTGGCCTCCCGCTCCTCTCTCTCTCGGCGACGATCCGCCTCGATGGAGCGTGCCATATCAACAACCTGCTCAAATGATGATGACAAAACTCTCTCTCTGGTCATAAGAATACGGATAGAGTAGTTGAGGCCATCAATGAACCTCCTGATCCTCTCCCTATCATTAGGGATCATCCATGTGGCATGCCTAGCCAACTGTATGAATCTGAGCTCATACTGGGTCACAGACATGTCGCCCTGAACCAACCACTCGAACTGGCGACGTGGCTCCTCGCGACGAGACTGAGGTACATATTTCTCTAGAAAGAGAGTAGAGAACTGCTGCCATGTGAGAGGTTGCTGCTCCTGCAGGCCTACGCCTCTCAAACTCTTCCCACCAATCAAATGTGGGACCAGTAAACTGAAAGGTGGTAAATGAAACTCCGCTAGACTCAAGAATACCAGCTGTACGTAGCATCCTCTGACACTTATCCAAGAAACCACGGGCATCCTCGCCCTCAGCGCCACCGAAATAGGGTGGCTGAAGTCTACCAAATCTCTCAAGACGGTGCTGCTCGTCGTCGGGCATAGTCTGAACCATACGCTCTGGAGCTGGTGTAGCTGGAGGCTGGAGGAATAACATCGCACGACAGAGTGCAGATGGTGCAGCTGGTGCAGGGGTGCAGCTGGAGGAACTGGAGCTGGTGCAGCTGGTGCAAGGGTCTGCTGACCACCCCCTGTCTGAGATGTCGCTACGGTGGCAGTAGCTGAAACTACCTGAGCCAAACCAGAACACACTGATAATATCTGAGCAAGAGTCTCCTGAAGACCAGGAATAGCAATAGATACAGTCTGGCCCTGAACTGGGGCTGCTGGAGCATCGACCACTGGGGGCTGCTCCTGAACTGGTACAACAAGCGGGTCAGCTGGCGCTGCCTCGGCCGCCCTACCTCTACCTCTAGCATGACCGCGCCCACGGCCTCTAACGGGTGGCAATGGAGGTCGTCCACCTCGTCCCGATGCTCGCGTTCTCGCCATCTGCGAGAGAGTAGAATATAGAAGTTCAGTTCTCGGAACAACAAGATCGCACGACGGAGTTCAGAAAAGTGAAGTGTTTCCTAAGGTTCGCGAGCCTCCCGGGGATAAGTACGGGCGTCCCCGTGCCGATCCACGAGACTCTACTAACCGGCTCCAGGACTCAGCGAGGCCTAGTAACCCTAGAGCTGCGATACCAACTTGTCACGACCCCAAATCCGGTCGTGATGGCGCCTAACACATTGCTAAGCCAGCCCGACCGATCAACATCAACAACGGAGCTAGAAGCTCTCTTTAACCCATTTAAGCATTTCAAAATATGAAACAACAGTGATACTTATACCAACAGCGTGGAGACCAAGTCCAAAAATATACTAATTCCCATAGACCGAAGGGTCAAGAGTCATGAGCCTCTACTGAACATGAGTGTATAAAGGTTTACAAGATACCAAGTGCGGAAAGGAAAGCCAATACAAAATCAAGAGACAGTGAGAAGGAATATCGGGTCCTGCGGACTCTGCAGCTACCTCGAATATCCACAAGCGTCGCCTCGCACAACTACTGGATCACTGCTGAGAGGTACCTGGATCTGCACACAAGGTGCAGGGAGTAAAATGAGTACTGCCGGACTCAGTGGTAATAAACAAGGGTAAGACAGCGCAGATAAGAAATCCGCAATAAAGCACTATGTAAAGCTGTAGTCAAATACCTTGTCACAGAATCAATATCAACTGTACCTGTACCATCAAGTACCAGCAAAACAGTATAACAGCTAGCAGATGTAGCTAAAATGCAATGCAATGCATGATATGACCGCTACGGCGCGTAGCTCGATCCAATTTGGGTACCCGTGCTCACTGTGGGGGTTCAGACTCCGGAGGGGCTCCTACAGCCCAAGCACAATATCACTGCGGCGTGCAGTCCGATCCAACATATATACCGCTGCGGCGCGCAGCCCGATCCACTACCAGTCAGCTAATATGCAAATACAGCCTCGCAGGCTCATAAGTAGTTTTGAAAATATCTTTTATCATTTTTCAGTTGAAAACAGTAATATCAAGTTCCAGAGATTGGAAATAGCATGATAACAGAAATAGCTACGGACTGGTAGTAACTAACATGTCAATATGATACGACAATGATAACGATCCTCGCGGGATCCAATAACTGGCTCACGGCCCACAAGTATACTCAACCTCCCAAGAAGGGGGTTCCTCGGCTCAAGAGTGGCCAATATCACAATATATAGTATGCAACCATCCGAGAAGGAGGTTTAACGACTCAAGAATAGCCAATTATCATAATACAGTATCAACAAGTCGGACTAAGCCATAGTCCCCAATCACAATCGACCCCGCACTCACAAGAGAGTACGTGTCTCGCCGCTATACAACGTCACAAAGTGGTATACCGGGGTTTCGAACCCGCTGGTCATCACCCACGTCTATTACTCACCTTAATACGGCGCGACGACTACTCCGCAATGCCCTTGCCACGAGAATCAAGCTCTGCACGTGTAGAATCTGATCAAATACGGTAGAAATACAACAAATTAGGCCAATGGGACGACACCCAATCAATACAACTCAATTTACATCAAAATTCCCAAAGTTGTCAAAACCCGGCTTTCGGTACACTTCTCGAAAAATTACAAAAGTCACATATTCGGAATCCTCATCTCGATACGAGTCTAGGCATATAAAATTTACCTAAAATCGGACTCCATTTGCCCACTCAAATCAGTGTTTTTCTTTAATTTAGGCCTAGGGCTCAAACCCACCTTTAATCTCCCATTTACAGGAATTTAACCCATGATTTCATGTTAAAATGATATAATTAAGCCACAAAACTTACCTCCAACGAATCCCCGATAAATTACCAGCAATTCCCGTCAATTTCTTCCCTTGGAACTCAAAATGGAGGTTTTGCAAAATGAACCCGTATGTGAAATGTTTCTGGTTTTAGTTCACTGCCTGGGCCGTTTACACTATGCGATCGCATCCCATCCTTGCGATCGCGTAGGACAAATGATATCTCGAAATAATTAAGGCTATGCGATCGCACTACCTCTCCGCGATCGCATAGAACATCTCACCCAGGCTCCAAATTACTACTATGCGATCGCAAACTGACCACGCGATCGCATAGAACAATAAGCTTCTTAGGCACCCCGGATCATTTCACCCTATGCGATCGCACAAGTGACCCTGCGATCGCAGAGTGCCAAGTTCCATACCTATGCGATCGCATCCCCTGTTACGCGATCGCATAGAGCAACTCTGGGGCTCACTTCCATCCTTCTATGCGATCGCATATACTCTATGCGATCGCATAGAGCATCCGTCTGCAACAAAACCAGCAGCCAACAGCAGTTCAAAAATACAAGAAATGGTCCGTTTGGACCCCCGAAATCAACCCGAAGCCCCCGGGACCCCAATGAAAACCACCAACATACTCCAAAACACGATACGAACTTGTTCCAATCATAAAAACACCATCCTAAACATCAAAATCACCAATTACACACGGATTCAAGCCTAAATTTCTTAAAACTTTCCGAATTACACATTCGATCAAAATCCCGACCAAACGACGTCCGAATGACCTGAAATTTTGCAGGCACATCCAAAATCACCTAACGGAGCTACTGCAACTGTCGGAATTCCATTCCGACCCCCGGATCAAAATCTCACCTACCGTTCGGATTTCGCCAAAATTCAACCTTAGCCAATTCAAGCCTAAAACTACACCGGGCCTCCAAATTCAATTCCGATCGCTCCCCTAAGTCACAAATCACCTCCCGGAACTAACCGAATCATCAGAATCCGATTCCGAGCCCTCTAACCAAATAGTCAACTCCAGGTTGAATCACTCCTAAAT
The DNA here is from genome assembly GCA_032618575.1 of Nicotiana noctiflora. Lineage (NCBI taxonomy): Eukaryota > Viridiplantae > Streptophyta > Magnoliopsida > Solanales > Solanaceae > Nicotiana > Nicotiana noctiflora. Next base: position 193,383 of record JASVEL010008077.1, read on the forward strand.
CACCCGATAGACTCTAACACTTATATAAAAGCATGAAACATGAAATTACAACATAACGGGGTGGTAATTCCCGTGACGACGGGCCGGGTCGTCACAAGCATAATTTCATATTTTACAAATGTTTCCCCTCATTTGTCGCATAGATAACATTTTTAACTTTTGAGCTTGATATCTTACTCGTGAGACAGGTGGAGGTCAAAGTTAAAGACCACCCAAAAAGTGTCACATTTCTACAATTTTTTGTGATGTAACATCATTTCATCTGACAGAGTGAAGATCCTAAATTAATAATTGAATGGTTTCTTTTTTATACTCAGCCCATCCCCTCGATCCAATGCATTCATCTAGGGTTTTGGCATGCTGTAAAAAAAAACTTACCCATATAATTGACAAAAAATAGCTTTATATTGATATTAAATAGCTTATATATATATATATATATATATATATATATATATATATATATATATATATATATATATATATATATATATATATATATATATATGTATATATATATACTTTCACTCTTTGTGTATAACTAATATTATTCTTTGTATATTATTAATACAACACTAAATATACTTTCACTAAATATTATTAATACAACACTAAATATACTTTCACTCTTTGTGTATAACTAAATATTATTAATACAACACTAAATGAAAAATTGGAAATGGGGAAACCATTAAGGTTTGGTCTGATCCTTGGCTTAAGCAGGGAACTACTTTACGTTCCTTAATACAAGATCCTTTATCCATGCAAGATACTAAATTAATTATTGCTCAAATAATGTCGCCTTTATGATGGAAAAAAAAACTTATTATCTTTTGATTTAACTAATAGCATTAATCAATTAATTGATGCTGTTTATATACCCCTTAATCATATAACTCATGACTATATTTACTGGGCTTTAACTAATTCAAATAATTTTTCGATCAATTCTATTTTAAATGCCTTAGTATAGAAAATACCAACTCAATGCATACTAATCTCTCAAACTTTAATTGGCTTTGGTCATTGCCAATACATCCTAAATTAAAAGGATTTCTTTGGCTTATTAATCATAATAGGTTACCTTCTAATAGCTATTTAACTCGGATTAATATTAAAGATGATCCTATTTGTAAATTTTGTCTAAATCAAAAGAAAACTCTTAACTATATTTTCTTAGAACGTGTTAATGTTAAGTATTATTGGCAACATTTAGGTTTAATACAATAAGTTAATTTTAGTAGCCAACAATGCAACAACTTTAACTGGCTACATTATCTTCTTTTTGCTAATAAAACAATACTACCTTTACATATTAACTCTTTGACTTTTTTACCATATAGTTTATGGAATATTTGGTTAACCCGTAATGATAATTTTTTTAATAATAAAAAAAATAGAATTCCATTAAGATAACTAAACAAGCAGCGGAGTTCGTTTATTTAACTACTTTCCATCCTAAGAGCTTTAAGAAGAAAAGGGTTTCTAAAGACTGTAAGTGGTATCCTCTTGCTCTTAATTACTACAAGCTAAATACGGATGGTGCTTTTACAAACTCAACAACTGGTATGGGAGGAGTAATACGTAATTCAACGGGTGATTGGGTTATAGGTTTTATTGGACCAGTACCTCATATATCTCCGATTTTATTAGAATTATATGCATTAAAGCATGGTTTACAAATTGCCTATGAACATAATCTAAAACCTCTACAAATAGAGGTAGACTCACAAAATTTGCTTACTCTATTAGATTCTAGAAATATTGCTTTTTCTAATCTTGTGGAGGATTGCAGGTTCTACCTCGACAGGTTAGATAAACCGGTGCCTAATCAAATGTACAGAGAACAAAATAGAGTAGCAGATCTATTAGCTAAGGAAGGTCATCAGTATGAGATATTTGGCAAGCCAACAATTTATGCCAATACTCCGGATTTTGTTATGCGACTTTTTGAATATGATAAGGCTGGTTGTTCTGCTATTCAACCAAGCCGGTTCGCTACTAGTTTGATTAGAAATAGTACTCACACTAATGTAAATATTAGGATAAATATAAATGGAGGCCTTGATGATAATTCCAATAGGAGGACCATGGCTACCGTATATCCTAGTAATGTTTTGTTTGTTACTAACATCTCTGTACGCAATGTTTAAACTTTAATATATATATATATATATATATATATATATATATATATATATATATATATATATATATATATATATATATATACATACAAAGAAAAGAAAAGAAAATAGAATCTACCTTAGGAGGGGAAGGGGGAGGGGGAGGTTGAAGTACATGTACAAATAGGCCTCAAAGTGGTTTTGAATTTTTATCTCTACTTGCCCCACGAGCATAATTTCATATTTTACAAATGTTTCCTCTCATTTGTCGCATAGATAACATTTTTAACTTTTGAGCTTGATATCTTACTCGTGAGACAAGTGGAGGTCAAAGTTAAAGACCACCCAAAAAGTGTCACATTTCTACAATTTTTTGTGATGTAACATCATTTCATCTGACAGAGTGAAGATCCTAAATTAATAATTGAATGGTTTCTTTTTTATACTCAGCCCATCCCCTCGATCCAATGCATTCATCTAGGGTTTTGGCATGCTGTAAAAAAAAACTTACCCATATAATTGACAAAAAATAGCTTTATATTGATATTAAATAGCATATATATATATATATATATATATATATATATATATATATATATATATATATATATATATATATATAAGTATGTATGTATATATACTTTCACTCTTTGTGTATAACTAATATTATTCTTTGTATATTATTAATACAACACTAAATATACTATATTATTGATATATATATATATATATATATATATATATATATATATATATATATATATATATATATATATATATATATATATATATATATATATATATGTAACGACCCGAGTAGTTGTTACGGGAGTTATCGTCCCGTTTTCTTCATTTAACACTTCAATATACTTATTTATATGTGCTCGGAAAGTTAGAAGCAAGTCGGAAGGAATTTAGGTAGAAATAAGGTCTTATACCTCTTTATGAAAAGGATAGTTTGGAAAAGTCAACCGAATATTGAGCGATGAGTTAGATAGCTCGAAACTGAATTCTAATGATTCTACTAGTTTCGAGGGATCATTTATGACTTAGGAGAGCAATTAGAATCGAATTCGAAGTCCGCTGTAGTTTTAGGCTTGAATTGGCTAAGGTTGAATTTTGGCGAAATCCGAACGGTAGGTCAGATTTTGATCCGGGACTCGGAATAAAATTCCGAGAGTTGCAGTAGCTCCGTTTGGTGATTTTGGATATGCGTACAAAATTTTAGGTCATTCGGAGGTGTTTAGGTCGGGTTTTGGATCGAATGTTAGTTTCAGAAGTTTTGAAGAAACTTAGACTTGAATCCTTGTGAAAATGGTGATTTTGATGTTTACGATGGTATTTTTATGTTACGAGCAAGTTTGAATGAGGTAATATAATGTAGTTGCGCTTTTGGTTGGGGTCTCGGGGGTCTCGGGATGATTTCGGATGCCCAACGGGGGTTTTTAGTTAGAAAATGCAGCAGAAACTGCAGCAGAAAACTAACAGTGAAATTCTTCACTGCGATCGCGAGCTTGGGGCTGCGATCGCGTAGAAGAGGAAACCACGTGATGAGTAAGTTAGCGTTGTGAGGTGTATCTATGTGATCTTGGTAGCGACGAAGAAGTTTGTGGGATAATAGATGAATTGTTAAGCGATTCATTCCTATTGCGATCTATTGTGTAAACCAATGTTGCGGGCGCGTGAAGAATATTGTTGTATCTCCTAGTTGGAAAGTTAAGTGCAATACGTGTGGCGGTATGAGTTCAGACTCGGAAAAATAAATTGGCGATATTTTATATGTGTTATGATTCAAATAAGTGCAACGCATGTCCCTGTATCGATTTTGATAATATAATACAGGTAGTATTGAGATTAATGCTGTTGATATACATTTAGATGTTTTGTCGAGTTGTAGCTGTGTTGTTAGGATGATTTTGGTGATTCTCTGGCAGGTGCATAGGCCCAATTACAAAGGAAACTCTGCCAAAAATGTTTTGAAAAATTAGGGACTTAGTAAAAATTTGGATACCTAGAGAATAGGCTTAACCGTTATATGGGCGAATGCAAGAAAAGGGTAGAAGAGTTAAAATTTCTGATGATCCGTGTCTCCACAAGTTGTGAAAAGGTGAGTTTAACCTCACCATGGTATTACGACAGCAATAGAGTATATGTGTTGTGATATATATGGCTTCGAGCTAAGTTGGGGAGGTTGCCGTTGAATAGCTGAGTGCACGATTATGTGCTATGTTGGTTCTGTCTTAAATTATACTGGCGAACCAGTTCTGATTGCAGAGATCGAGCCGAGAACGGCCCGAGTGAAGGAAATTTTTTACAAAGATGTCATGAGCTCGGATGAGCAGGAAGGAAGTTTAGATTGTTAAGGTAAATTGGTATCGTCTTCAGTGTCACCTAAGATCGGTGTTTTGTAACAAGGGTTCTACGACCTAGTTAATAATTCTTGATCACTCTTCAGCGTTAGTGCGACCGGTGGGTTGGAGGTACGTCCTAAATATTATTGCGGTAAGTTGTGGGAGTGTGTCCCACTGGAAGACTATATAAGTGTGGCATGCAGTCACTTGACTGGTTAAAGATGTAAACCAAGTATGAAGGTTGTGATAGTGTCGTTAAATTGAAGAATTCATGCCTGGAGGGCACTTGGCCTATTAGGTTGTGAACTAGTGAGGATTACTCTGATTATGATGGTTGTTCTTGTGTTAAAAAAAGAAGAAGTTATTATGGACATTTGAAAGGTTATTAGCCTAGTCAGTGTGATGAGAGTCAGCTTGAAGTCGGTGGATATATTTAATGTGAATAATGGCTCAATATCAGGACAGATGTATGCATTTTTGTAACGCGGTCCTCATGGAGGAGTAGTTAGATTGATGTTTCATTTTTAGATATTTTGCATAGTGATGCATTGCGCTAGGTGAGTCATGAGAAGGCTCGAGAAATTGCTATATGTTAAGAATCTGCGTAGAAATGATGTTATATGGGCATCTTGGCTTTTAAAATTCCAATTGTACATCGCACCTCAGTTGTGCTTGGGTTTTGTAGTTAATAACATTAAATATCCCTCAGGAATGATATCATGCACTTAGCATGCGTACGACCGATACTCGGTATTATGTTGTAATGAGCAAATTTGGCTCGATGAGCATGTTCGTATGTGATATTATGTGTGGACTGGATGGCATGCCGCTATGGGTATGCTAGCTGGAGCGGGTTGCACACCGCAACAGTGTGATATCGAGTATAGTTTTGTATATGCTGTCTTTGTATGCCCTGCTTCCTGTTTTCCAAAGAATGTCTGTGTTAGTGCGTAGGATTGATAATTCCTTCCAGAGCTTGTTTTCTTTAGTACCGCATTGGAATAGGTAGCTTATTGGCACATTGGGGGCATCATAAATATTCTTAATGTATAATACCGCTGTCATAGTCTCTTTTCCTTTTGTGCTATTTGTACATCATATTCCCCACTAATACCACACTTTTATTTTCTTACATACTCTCTCCGTTTCAATTTATGTGAACCCATGTGACTGGGTACGGAGTTTAAGAAAAGAGAGAAGACTTTTGATCTTGTGGTATGAAATGAGGCGCCTATATTTTGTGTGACTATAAATCATTGCATAAAGGTAAATTGTTTTCAAATAAGGAAAATGATCATTCTTTTTTGCACGGACTAAAAAGGAAATAGGTTCACATAAATTGAAATGTAGGGAGTATTATATTTGTCGTCATCAATCATTGCTCATTAGTCATACCATGACATTTTGCAACTTGTATTTCAGTTGTATTGTTCCCACTTTCTAACAAACTAATGGAATAGAATTTTTGAGTTTGATAATATTCCATCCCCACTTTATGAAGCATGCTATGAAAGGAACCGGGCAAAACCACAATTTATCCCTACTAAATTAAAAGCATGAATACTCTTAATAAAATATTATTTATTTTTTTACTTTTTAAAAATCTATTTTATATTAGACAAAATTATAATTTAAAATACTCTCCTAATATTTAGGACTTCAAAATCAAGTCAAATTTTGTTTATTAGAATAGGTAAGAAGTCCTAAACCTTTCTTAAATTGTATGACCCATTTAGTTAACAAAAAATAATGTTACTATTATCAACTTGTGGTACATGTTAGGAATATAGTGATAAAATTTCTTTTCAAATTTCTCCATATGTGCACGTTAGGTTTGTATATTTTTTCTTTATTTTTTACCTAAATAATTAATCTTTTAAATTAGATTTTAATAAATTTGTTACTGGAAAATATTAATAAAATTATAAGAAATAAATATATCAGCAACATTCCATGTTAAATATAATTTTAACTGCATTCAATTCATATGCTAGATATATAATTGACTTCATGAATTTTCAATGAGCTAATATTCTTACAATTTAGTATCTTAGTAAAAATAAAAATAAAAAGTAAAAATAAGTACCAAATTGTAACTAAAGTCGATAATATTGACCAACACTTCTTTGATTTTTCTTATTCTTTAATATAGATTTATAACCTACCATAAAATTAGAAGCACTTAATTCTGTATGATTTAATTATTCTTAGCATGAAAAATAGAGGCTTCTTAAATACACATTCTAATTAACATTATGATTGTGTACACATTATTATAATATATTACTCAATATCAAATTCTAAAAATACTTTCAAAATGATAGTTAACTACTACATGTCAAGTATACAAATTGATGGGTACACGCGTATAACGCGTATCCTAAAACTATTTAATTTAAAAGAAGGATAACATTTTTCTAAGCGGGCTAGGTACCTATTTCATTTTATTTTTTTAAAATTAAGTTTTGCTTTGAAAAACCTAAGAGACTAAATTCCGATTAAAAGGTACAATTAGCAAAAGGCAAGGTGCTAGGCACTCTGGATATTTATGCTCCTCTTGCCTACTCTTGGTCAATTTCCCTAGTCGTCTGGTTAAGTATGATCGTAAAGCAAGCAAACAAGCCGATAGGGATGGCAAACGGTGCGGTGCAGTGCGGTTGCGGGGCACACCTGTGCGGGTGTGCGAAGACTCTAACCCGCCCCGCCCCGCAAAACAAAATTTTCAGTTTTTAACCGCCCCGCCTCGCCCTGCGAAAACCCGTCCCGCCCCGCCCCGCCCCGCATATAATTTTTTTAAAAAAATTAGGCCCTCCTCTTTCGTACATTAATTAAAAAAAAACTAATAAATAATTAATTATTTTTTATAAAATTAAATAAATAAATTTAAAATAATATAGTTTTGAATAGTCACTATGTTTAAAATGAGTCTGATCTAACTATAATTATTTATTGAAAGTTTGTAATATATATATATATATATATATATAAATATATATATATATATATATATATATATATATATTACTCACCAAACTGTTTCGTATTTATTTAAAATTTGGGAAATAATTGCACTTCAAGATAAACAAAAGCTTTTTTTTCACTCATATACATAAAACACGTGCAACTAAGGTTAATTTTTTTATAATATAAGCTATGCAATCATCTGCATTTAGTAATTTTGGCTCGTGCATGCATATATATATATTAGAAAAAGTACTAACTATAAATAAATAGTAAACTTCAATTTGAGTAGTTCAAATGGTATGTGAGTGATATATAGAACCCACAAAATTTAAATTTTAAACTCACTTATATGAGTTATTGAAGTAATATTATAGTGATTACGATAAATCTTACGAACTGTTATATTACAGAGAAATATACCTTAATTTCCATTTTTAATAGGCATATTTTCAATAGTGTAAGGAGGAAAGTAAGTAAGAGATTGTGAGATGAAAATTAAAATAGACTATAGAAGTTATATATTCTTGAAATGACCCTTTGCAGTACGTAATTCACACCAAACGAGCTCTGAATATTATGATATTCCAATTTTTACTCAAGATTTAGGTTTTTAAAAACCCCGCCCCGCGACCCGCCCCGTCACCCGCCCCGTCCCGCGTTAAATTTTTTCTAAAAAACTTAGGCCCCGCCCCGCCCCGCCCCGCGAATGCTGAAAATCGCCCCGCCCCGCCCCGCACCGCCCCATTTTCCATCCCTACAAGCCGAGCTCTCATCACCACACAAAAAAACAAAAAAATAAAATAATACTATTGCTACTACTACTACTACTACTACTACTACTACTACTACTAATAATAATAATAATAATAATAATAATAATAATAATTTATTATAAAATGAAAATAGAATCTAAAGCAGCTGCATGAACCAGGTAAGTTTTCTACTCGACCAATCCATGACATGGATTCTATGCATGTGAGGCCCACTGTAATGAGGCCACATATTGAATCTGTTAATCCCTTTAATTATTTAACACAAATACCTAATAATAATCCTATTTTAACAAGCTTAAATACAACTACTTTAACTGATCCGACTATTTATATTAAACCTACTTTAACCTCTTTTAATGATGTTTATAGTTCCCAAGATGGTGTGTCCCAATCCCTAATTCCTTTTCTTCAAAAATTAGATAAGCCTATTACTACTAATAACTTAAATAATACTCCCTATTCCCTAGATTTTAAAACTAATACACTCAACCATACAAAGACACCTAAGACTTTGCCTCCACGTAACAATACTGCCACCCCTAGTAGCCAATCAACGATTAACAAGTCAGCTCCCAAGTCGTCCCTACTTGACACATCAACCAATCTAATTCTTTTGCTTAAGACAATTTTGCATGCTATAGTAACTCCTACACACTTCATCCAAACTAATACTCCTCCGCATGAACACAATGATTACTTTGCATGTGCCAATCCTCATCCTCTGCTTCCACCTATTAACTTGCCTACCGTAAAAAAATTAAATTTACAGCATGATATTACCTCTTCCCCTTCATTAGATGTAGAAGACAACTCATACAATACTTTACACTTAGACTCTGAAAATCCTCTTCATGTTTCGACCAACTTTTCTAAGCAGTACTCACTACATGTCCATGCAAGACAGCATGCAGGAGAACAACCAATTCTTCAACATACCCAGACTGATCATGCAGGGACCTCAACCACATCAAATAACTTCTCCGATGGTTTACACCTCTCAACTAATTTCTTCAGACCTCCCATTGGAATCATGGCTGGAGATGAGGCTACAAGGTTATGCCCTGACTTTCACAATGGAACTAAATGGACAAGAAGTGATTCTTCTAATTCAGAATCCATCTCACCTAGCAGAAATTGTGACAGAGGGAATGCGTCTGGGGATGAAAGCTTACACAATGAACAATTGGCTCACAACTCAAACGCCCCTTCCGGTACTCAACCATCCACCTTCACCATCTCATCCATGGAGTTACCCAATGAATCAATCCAATCTGCATGCGAACCCAGTGATCAATCTTATGCCATTTTACCCACCTCACCACATGGGACAAGTGTATGCTCCATGGTTCCAGGATCTGAATTTCTTCAACCCACACTCACCCTATGCGAGCCCACTCAGTCCAATAGACAACTTCAGCCAATGGAATCTCTACCTCACACACCACCTCAAACACCACTTCACTTACCACACGCACTAGACAGTCCAACAAGACAGCAAGTTGCAAAAATTCTAGCAGAAATGAGGGAGACAAGGACCGAATTCTGGTGGCTTAAAGGGATTCTCATGTACGACTTAAAAGAGCAGTTCGAAAAAAAGTTTGTTCTAAAATGTCCACCCGATCTAGTGTCTTGCAGCTTAAACTTTCGTCAACCTCTAAATCCACTGGTAGGGAGATTCTCGATGGTTATAATACCAACACTAAGGCACACACCTCAGATGATGAATCGGGGATCGGGGGTGGTCATCAGACCCCCGCGGTACGCACTCCAGAGCCAGCAGTGCAGGGCATACAGACACCAGAGGCTCCTCCAGTTCAGCCTGTAGTTCCAGTTCAGCCAGCAGATCAGATTCAGGGGGATAGGTTCCCAGCTATGACGGACGATGAGCAGCGTCGTCTCGAGAGGTTCACTAGGTTATCTCCTCCGGTGTTCATTAGTGCTCCGGGTGAGGACGCCCAAGGTTTTCTGGACAAGTGCCATCGGATGCTTCGTACGGCAGGGATATTGGAGTCCAGTGGGGTATCTTTCACTACCTTTCAGTTTCAGGGACCGGCCTTTGCTTGGTGGGAGGCTTATGAGCGCCGCAGGCCAGCCGGGGCAGCACCACTATCATGGCCGGAGTTCTCCACTATGTTCTTGGAGAAACGGGTGCCTCGATCTCAGAGAGAGGAGATGCGTAGGCAGTTTGAGGGTCTCCGTCAGGGGGACATGTCAGTGTCAGAGTATGAGATCAGGTTTACAGAGTTGTCCTGATATGCACCGTGGTTGGTTCATTCCGACAGAGAGAGGATCGGGCGCTTCGTGGACGGCCTCATTTATCCCATTCGTATTCGGATGACTCGGGAGAGGGTTTTGAGTCGTACATTTGAGGATGCTGTGGATATTGCTCGCGACATAGAGACCGATCGTCGCAGGGAGCGGGATGAGAGGGAGGCCAAGAGGCCTCGAGGAGCGGCTAGTTCCAGTGGCACTCAGACCAGAGGCCAGAGTCACCAGAGCCGAGGTCGCTCTTTCGGGTCTTCGCGGTCGGGACGCTCAGGATCGTCGCGGATGGTCTCCTAGACGGGGTTATCGGTGGTTCACACCGCAGCCGCCCATCTCTCGGTCGCCGTGCCGACTCGTAGTTCTTCGCAGGCCCCATCCGCTCGGTGTTCATCTCGGCCTAGTTCATCGCCTGGTCACTCCGGCCGCCGCAGGTCCTTATCGTTCTCGGTACCCGAGACCGGGAGTTGCTACGAGTGCGGAGAGTTTGGGCACCACCGTAGGGAGTGTCCCCGTCTTGTTTCCGGATCTTATCAGCAGAGGGCAGCCCTCGTCATCCGGTCCTTCTACTTCAGCCCGCCACCCGCCGACTAGGGGTGAGGGTCGACAGCTAGGGGTCGCCCTCGAGGGAGGCCGATCGGGCGGTCGAGCTGAGATGTATGCTTTTCAGGGCCGATCCGAGGCCGTTGCTTCGATGATGTCATTACGGGTATTATTTCGGTCTGCCCGCGAGATGCCTCGGCATTGTTTGATCCTGCTCTACTTATTCTTATGTGTCTACATATTTTGCTCCTCATTTGGGCACGACCCGAGGGAGTCTTGAGTTGCCAGTGCATGTATCTACCCCGGTAGGGGATACTATTGTTGTGGACCACGTATACCGGTCCTGTTTGGTCACTATTGGAGGTCCGGAGACCCGAGTAGACCTGTTGCTTCTCAGCATGATTGATTTTGATGTTATATTGGGCATGGACTGGCTATCTCCATGTCATGCTATTCTGGACTGTCATGCTAAGACAGTCACTTTGGCTATGCCGGGCATTCAGCGGATCCAGTGGCGAGGCATGACTCAGTATGTACCTAGCAAGGTAATATCTTTCCTCGAGGCCCAACGAATGGTTGGGAAGGGATGTCTCTCTTATTTAGCATTTGTGCGGGAGGTCGAGGCCCAGACTCCCAGTATTGATTCTGTTCCCATTGTGCGAGACTTTCCTGATGTGTTTCCCTCAGACCTGCCGGGCATGCCGCCGGACAAGGATATTGATTTTGGTATCGATTTGGTGCCGGGCACTCAGCCTATTTCTATTCCTCCGTATCGGATGGCACCAGCTGAGTTGAAGGAATTGAAAGGAGCAGCTCCAGGAACTCCTAGATAAGGGGTTCATTCGACCGAGTGTGTCGCCGTGGGGTGCACCGGTCCTGTTTGTTAAGAAGAAGGACGGATCTATGAGGATGTGTATTGACTATAGGCAGCTAAACAAAGTAACAGTGAAGAATAAGTATCCTCTTCCTCGTATTGATGATTTATTTGATCGGCTCCAGGGGGCTAGGGTATTCTCGAAGATTGATCTTCGTTCAGGCTACCATCAGCTGAAGATTAGAGAGTCCGACATTATGAAGACTGCATTCCGGACCAGATATGGTCACTATGAGTTCCTTGTGATGTCTTTTGGGCTGACCAATGCCCCAACAGCATTTATGCATCTGATGAACAGTGTATTCAAGCCGTATCTTGATTCATTTGTGATCGTATTCATTGATGACATACTAGTCTACTCTCGTAGCCAGGAGGAGCATGCTCGGCACTTGAGTGTTGTGTTGCAGAGATTGAGAGAGGAGAAGCTGTATGCCAAGTTCTCCAAATGTGAGTTCTGGCTTGAGTCCGTGGCATTCTTAGGGCACGTGGTGTCCTGTGATGGTATTCAGGTAGATCCGAGGAAGGTCGAGGCAGTGCAGAGTTGGCCCAGACCGACCTCAGTTACTGAGATCCGTAGCTTTCTGGGATTGGCAGGGTATTATCGCCGATTCGTTCAGGGATTCTCTTCTATTGCTTCACCCTTGACTAGATTGACTCGGAAGGGTGTTCCTTTCTTATGGTCCGAGGAGTGCGAGGAGAGCTTTCAGAAGCTCAAGACAACACTGACCACAGCACCAGTCTTGATTCTACCGACAGCTTCGGGTTCTTATACTGTATATTGTGATGCCTCAGGAGTGGGCATTGGTTGTGTGTTGATGCAGGAGGGTAGGGTCATTGCTTATGCTTCTCGTCAGTTGAAGCCCCACGAGAAGAACTACCCTGTTCATGATTTGGAGCTAGCAGCCATAGTTCGTGCCTTGAAGATTTGGAGGCATTACCTGTATGGTGTCTCATGTGAGGTGTTCACGGATCATCGCAGCCTTCAGCACTTATTCAGACAGAAGGACCTTAATTTGAGACAGCGGAGGTGGTTGGAGTTGCTTAAGGACTATGACATCACTATTTTGTATCATCCGGGGAAGGCCAATGTGGTGGCCGATGCCTTGAGTCGGAAGGCGGTTAGCATGGGCAGCTTAGCCTTCATCCCAGTTGGGGAGAGGCCATTTGCTTATGATGTTCAGGCTCTAGCCAATCGGCTAGTGAGATTAGATATTTCGGAGCCGAGTCGGGTGTTGGCTTGTATTGTTTCTCGATCTTCCTTATATGATCGCATCAGAGAGCGACAGTATGATGACCCACATTTGCTTGTCCTTAAGGACAGAGTGCAGCATAATGATGTCCGAGATGTGACTATCGACAGTGATGGTGTTTTGAGGATGCAGGGCCGTATATGTGTGCCCAATGTTGATGGTTTGCGGGAGTTGATACTTGAGGAGGCACACGGTTCGCGGTACTCTATTCACCCAGGTGCCGCAAAGATGTACCAAGACTTGAGACAGCACTACTGGTGGAGGAGAATGAAGATGGATATTGTTAGGCATGTAGCTAAGTGACTCAATTGCCAGCAGGTCAAATATGAGCATCAGAGACCGGGCGGTGTTCTTCAGCGTATGGTTATTCCCGAGTGGAAATGGGAGAGAATCACCATGGATTTTGTTACTGGGCTACCTCGGACAGCGAGGAAGTTTGATTCGGTATGGGTGATCGTTGATCGGCTGACTAAGTCCGCACATTTCATCCCAGTTAGTACTACTTACTCATCGGAGCGGTTGGCGGTGATCTTTATTCGGGAGATTGTCAGGTTGCATGGGGTCCCAGTGTCTATTATATCTGACAGAGGCACTCAGTTCACTTCCCAGTTTTGGAGAGCATTTCAGCGAGAGATGGGTACGAGGGTTGAGTTGAGTACAGCATTTCACCCCCAGACAGACGGACAGTCTGAGCGCACTATTCAGATCCTGGAGGATATGTTGCGGGCATGTGTGATTGACTTTGGTGGTTCATGGGATGAGTTCTTACCACTTGCTGAGTTTGCCTACAACAACAGCTACCAGTCGAGTATTCAGATGGCCCCGTACGAGGCATTGTATGGCAGACGGTGTAGATCTCCCGTGGGATGGTTTGAGCCTGGTGAGGTTAGATTGATAGGGACTGAGTTAGTCCAGGATGCTCTGGATAGAGCAAAGTTGATCCAGGAGAGGCTTCGTACAGCACAGTCTCGTCAGAAGAGTTATGCGGACCGTAGAGTTCGAGAGTTGTCTTTCGTGGTTGGTGACAGAGTATTGTTGAAGGTTTCACCTATGAAGGGTGTCATGAGGTTTGGGAAGAAAGGAAAGTTGAGTCCCAGGTACATTGGCCCTTTTGAGATACTCAGGAGAGTTGGAGAGGTGGCATATGAGTTAGCCTTGCCACCCAGTTTATCCAGCGTTCATCCGGTATTCCATGTGTCTATGCTCTGGAAGTACATTGGGGATCCGTCTCATATATTAGATTTCAGCACCATCCAGCTTGATGGTGATCTATCCTACGATGTGGAGCCTATTGCTATTTTGGGTCGTCAGGTGAGAAAATTGAGGTCCAAGGAGATTGCATCGGTTAAGGTTCAGAGGAGAGGTCGACCCGTGGAGGAGGCTACTTGGGAGGTTGAGCAGGAGATGCGGAGCAGATACCCTCAGCTATTTGAGACTTCAGGTATGTTTCTTGACCCGCTCGAGGACGAGCGTTTGCTTAAGAGGGGGAGAATGTGACGATCCGGCCCGTCGTCACGGGAATTTCCACTCACTTGTGTTGTAATTACATAATTCATGCTTTTATATAAGTGTTAGAGTCTATCGGGGGAGTTAGGAGTGAAATTAAATTGGAAATGAGGCATATAGCCTTTTTGGAGGAAGCTTGAATAAGGAAAAGTCAACCCGGAGTTGACTATTTGGTTAGAGGGCTCGGAATCGGATTCCGATGATTCGGTTAGTTCCGGAAGGTGATTTATGACTTAGGGGAGCGATCGGAATTGAATTTGGAGGCCCGGTGTAGAAATAGGCTTGAATTGGCTAAGGTTGAATTTTGGCGAAATCCGAACGGTAGGTGAGATTTTGATTCGGGGGTCGGAATGGAATTTCGACAGTTGCAGTAGCTCCGTTAGGTGATTTTGGATGTGCCTGCAAAATTTCAGGTCATTCGGACGTCGTTTGGTCGGGTTTTTGATTGAATGGGTAATTTGGAATGTTTTAAGGAATTTAGGCTTGAATTCGATGCGAATTATGGGTTTTTATGTTGTTAGACGTGTTTTGAGGATTGGAGCAAGTTCGAACAAGGTATTAAGATGTGTTGGTATGTTTGGATGAGGTCCGGGGGCCTCGGGGTGTTTTCGGATGGTTAAACGGGAGAAAAATGTGGAAAAATTGCGGACTTGTGTTCTGGGCTCCCGTTGTTTCCGCTCCTGCGGAATTTCGGACGCGAGGAGCGAGTCCGCGAGCGGACGACGTGCGCGAGGAGCGAGTGATTTCGCGAGAGCGGAAGAGCCTCGGCCGAAGCGGGGTCGGCTGGTGCGAGCCGGTGATCGCGGAGAAGCGGACGGGGGAAAAATTGGCGGTCCGCCGAAGCGGACGTTTGACCGTTTGGGCGAGACCGCGAGACGCGGTCGAGGAGGCGCGAGGCGGAATTGTCCGCGAGAAGCGGAAGCTTCGCGCGAGCGGGACCGGCAAGCGGCCCTTTGTTCGCGAAAGCGGAAATGGCCGGCTAGGCCCGGAACCGCCGAAGCGACCCTTTGGTCGCGGATACCGGAGCGTAGAAGCGGAAAATGTTCCGCGGAAGCGAAAATCGCTGTAAGTAAGTGTATCAGAAGCTAGAAAATTTCAGAAAACATTTTTACATTTGGGGGTCTCGGCTTAAGGGCGATTTTGGGCGATTTTGAGGAGGAAATCAAGAGAAATCATCGAGGTAATCAACTATGAACTCATATTATGATTAGTATTGATAATATCATGCAATTATATCATGAAAATGGAGGAATTTGGGGTAATTATGGAGGATTTAGCCCTAGTCTTGGATTTTAGAAAAATCAAGGTTTTGAATGGACAAATGGAGTCCGAATTTGGTAAAAATTGATATGCTTAGACTCGTATTGAGATGAGGGTTCCGAATATGTGACTTTCGTGATTTTTCGACAAGTGTACCAAAAGTCGGGTTTCGACAACTTGTGGGTTTTGATATAAATTGGGGTATTTCGAATGATTTTCGTGAAATTAGTGTATATTGATGCATTCTTTATGATTTTGAGCAGATTTGGCATCCGAGGAGATTGACTTGCGAGGCAAGCGCAAGGCGGATTGAAGCTTCTACCGGTTCGAGGTGAGTGGTAGTAGTAAATAATGTACTGAGGGTTTGAAACCCCGTACTAGCACTTTACAGTGCTATATTGAGATGAGACACGCGTTCTATGACGGACGTGGTGACATTGTGATAGGGGGTTCGGACTTAGTCCTTCCCGGCTAATAGAATACCGTGTTGTACAACTGTTAATGAGGTTATAACTGTACCATTGGGCTAATAGCCATGTTTGGGGCCTTGTGCCGATCTGTAGAGCAATAGGGAACCTATAGAGCTAGGTGACCTTTATATTGTGTTGGAAATATACACTCAGCCATAGCTCTAGATGGATAGCATAATATGAGCCCGTACTAGATGTGTACATTGAGAGAGATTATCTAGGGTGGAATTCCCTGTTCTAGCTGAGTGGGCCTGAAAGGCCAAGTCTATACCGATTGAGATAAGATAGGGTCAAGGACCCACTATGAGATGTTATATTGGGCCTGAAAGGCCAAGTCTATATTAACTGAGACAGGGTCAAGGACCCACTGTGATATATTATATTGGGCCTGAGAGGCCAAGTATATACTGACTGGAATAGGGTCGAGGACCCATTATGAGGTATTATATATATATATACCTATATTGGATCGGGCTGCACGCCGCAGTATTATTGCGCTTGAGTCGTAGGAGCCCCTCGAAGTCCGAGTCCGCACACATTCCCAGTGAGCGCTGGTATATTATGGGATCGGGCTGCACGCCGCAGCAGTATAATTATAAATGTACATATATATATTGGATCGGACTGCACGCCGCAGTAATATATGGTGGGCCTGACTGCACGTCATAGCACCATAGCGCTTGGGCCTAGGGAGCCCCTCCGAAGTCTGTATACACCCCCAGTGAGCGCCGTCGACGTGAAATGGAGCGGGCTGCGCGCCGCAGCAGTATATGTATTGGAGCGGGCTGCACGCCGCAGCATTATACTTAATCATACCCTACTATCTACTTAAATACTTATACATTATAGACATAAGTATGTGTCCTTATACGTTGAGATGGCCGTACACCGTAGGGGTACGAGCGAGGTTTAGTTCAGTGAGGAAATCTTGTAGAGATAAACGTACTTGCGAGGGTTGCCTTAGAACTGCTAAGTGATAGCGCAGGATTTCTTACCTTCAGTTATTATTTATTATTGTTACTCATTGAGTTGAAATATACTCACCCCACTCCCCTGCACTTTCTGTGCAGATCCACAGGTGCCCGAGAGCAGTTGAGACATTGTAGCTGCTGATCCTTGTCTACTTTTGCGGAGATTACGAGGTAGCTGCCAGCGTCCGCAGAGCTTGTTTTCTCCTTCTTTATCATCTTGTTGATTTCCTATTTGTCTAGACTTGGTTGTATTAGGATGCTATTCCGTAGAGGCTCAGTCTCGTGACACCACGATATGTTTGGGACCGTATTTTGTATGTTTTGACGTTTCGGTTATCACCTGTTATGACTAACTACTGTTTAAGTTTAATTTATTTAATAATTGACTGTTAAAGGGATAATGTGGTCGGGCTTGCCTAGCATTGTGTTGGGCGCCATCACGACCAGGGTTTGGGTCGTGACAACCTCCCATTGGAATCATGGCTGGAGATGAGGCTACAAGGTTATGCCCTGACTTTCACAATGGAACTAAATGGACAAGAAGTGATTCTTCTAATTCAGAATCCATCTCACCTAGCAGAAATTGTGACAGAGGGAATGCGTCTGGGGATGAAAGCTTACACAATGAACAATTGGCTCACAACTCAAATGAGGGTTACTGAAATGAGGCTTTCGGACCAAGAAATTCACTGCATGGTCCAGGTTAGTTTTACTAACTCTCCTTGGTTATTATCTGCTATATATTCTAGCTCTAATGATTATTCTAAATCTATGCTTTGGGATAGTTTGAAAGATTTGCATGATAATCAAAATATTCCTTTGTTATTAGGTGGTGATTTTAATAAAATTATCTCATATAAAGAGAAATTTGGTGGTTTACCAATTAAAAATAGTAAGGTAGATAAATGTGTGAATTGTTTAAATTATTGTAAACTTGTAGATTTAGGGTTTCATGGTAGTAGATTTACTTGGACCAATAAACGTAGAGGACATTCCACAATATTAGAAAGACTTGATAGATTTTTGGCCAATTATGATTTGTTGATAATGTATCCTGAAGCTGAAGTTCACCATCTACCTAGAACACATTCGGATCACTGTCCAATTTTATTAAAATTAAAACCTTATGCTAAAATTCACAATAAAATATTTCGTTTTGAAACTATGTGGACTTCTCATCCTCAGTTTCAAAATTTAGTACGTAATGTTTGGTCCGGCAATCATACTTTGCCTTACACTACTAAAATATTCCAACAAGCTGCTATACATTGGAATAAACATCATTTTGGGAATATTTTTCAAGGTAAAAGAAAAATTCTAGCTCGACTAGCAGGTATCCAAGCTTCTATGCATTACCCTACTAATAGGTTTTTGCAAAATTTAGAAATTGATCTTACATTGCAATATAACCGTATTTTATTATTAGAGGAAGATTTTTGGAAGTTAAAATCACGTGTTAATTGGTTGAATCAAGGAGATGCTAACACTAAGTTTTTCCATATGACTACTTTACATAGGCGGAGATGGAATCGTATTTTTAGTCTTCGTGACATGGTAGGTAATTGGATTTCAAATCAAGATGAATTAGAAAACCATATTTTAGATTTTTATAAAACTTTATTTACTACTGATCATCACTCAACTCCTAATAAGTTTCCTGATATTATTAATCATTCTACTAATATAGATGATTATGACCTTATGAATAATCCTGTTACTAGTAAAGAAATTAAGGATGCACTCTTTAGTTTTCAACCTCATAAAGATCCGGGTCCTGATGGTTTACATCCTTTTTTGTACCAAAATTATTGGACGGAAGTGGGTAGTAAAGTTACTTCTTACTGTCATGAAATTTTCCATACAAAAAGAATGCCTGAGGAGCTTAATAAAACTTATTTATGTCTTATACCCAAAGTTCAACATCCTTCTAAAATTCATCCATATCGTCCTATTAGTTTATGTAATACTTTATACAAGTTAATTACTAAGATTATTGCTAATATATTAAAATTAGTCATTAACAAAATCATAGGTCCAACTCAATCTAGTTTTCAAACTGGTAAACGGGCTTCTGATAATGCAATCATAGTACAAGAAATATTAAATTATTTTAGACTTACAAAAGGTAAGACTCAATACATGTTATTAAAATTAGATCTTGAAAAGGCTTTTGATCGACTAGAACGGTCTTTTATACGAAGATCTCTTCAATTTTTTAATATACCTCCTCATTTGATTACTTTAATTATGTCATGTGTCTCAACGTCTTCTATATCCATACTGATTAATGGTTCTAGTACACCGTATTTTACACCTTCAAGAGGAATTCGTCAGGGAGATCCCATGTCACCTTATTTATTTATTATGTGTATGAAAATATTGTCTCGTAGTATTAACTTATCTGTGGACTATTTATAATGGGCTCCTATTTTTTTATCTAGAAAAGGTCCTGATATTTCCCACTTACTATTTGCTGATGATATTGTATTAGTATCAAAAATTTCTACTAAAAGTTGCCATGCAATAGTTGATGTATTAAATCATTTATGGTCTGTTCAGGACTTAAAGTAAATTTTGATAAATCTAAAGTTTTCTCTCTACTTTTGGAAAATATCTCGGATTTCCTATGTTTATTGGTCTACTTTTGGAAAATATCTCGGATTTCCTATGTTTATTGGTAAACCAAAACAGGAAGATTTTCAGTTTTTTTTGGACAATTTTAAGAATAGACTAGTAGGATGGAAAACTAATTTCTTAACTTTGTCTCGTCGTTCAACTTTAATAAAATCAACTCTTAATAATCTTCTGAATCATGTTATGCAATATATTCAAATTCCTAAAAAAATTATTAAAAATCTTGAGCAATATCAAGGAATTTCCTTTGGGGTTCCGCAAAGGACAGACAGAAAATTCCCTTGATGAATTGGAAATTGGTAACTAAATCAAAGTCTGATGGAGGTCTTGGCATTCAAAAGTTATCTACTAAAAATGATGCTCTACATGCGGGGCTTGCTTGGAGAATATTCCATAATCCACATTCTATGTGGGCATAAGTTCTTATTAACAAATATTTACATAAAAAATCTAGTTTAACTAACTCAAGAACTTGGAATAATGTTATAAATGGCTGGAACCACTGCCAGAAGGGAATTCAATGGAAAATTGGAAACGGGGAAACCATTAAGGTTTGGTCTAATCCTTGGCTCAAACAGGGAACTACTTTACGTTCCTTAATACAAGATCCTTTATCCATGCAAGATACTAAATTAATTATTGCTCAAATAATGTCGCCTTTATGATGGAAAAAAAACTTATTATCTTTTGATTTAACTAATAGCATTAATCAATTAATTGATGCTGTTTATATTCCCCTTAATCATATAACTCATGACTATATTTACTGGGCTTTAACTAATTCAAATAATTTTTCGATCAATTCTATTTTTAAATGCCTTAGTATAGAAAATACCAACTCAATGCATACTAATCTCTCAAACTTTAATTGGCTTTGGTCATTGCCAATACATCCTAAACTAAAAGGATTTCTTTGGCTTATTAATCATAATAGGTTACCTTCTAATAGCTATTTAACTCGGATTAATATAAAAGATGATCCTATTTGTAAATTTTGTCTAAATCAAGAGGAAACTCTTAAACATATTTTCTTAGAATGTGTTAATGTTAAGTATTATTGGCACCGTTTAGGTTTAATACAATTAGTTAATTTTAGTAGTCAACAATGTAACAACTTTAATTGGCTACATTATCTTCTTTTTGCTAATAAAACAATACTACCTTTACATATTAACTCTTTGACTTTTTTACCATATAGTTTATGGAATATTTGATTAACCCGTAATGATAATATTTTTAATAATAAAAAAAAATGGAATTCCGTTTGATAAGATAACTAAACAAGCAACGGAGTTCGTTTATTTAACTACTTTCTATCCCAAGAGCTTTAAGAAGAAAACGATTTCTAAAGACTGTAAATGGTATCCTCCTGCTCTTACTTACTACAAGCTAAATACGGATGGAGCTTTTACAAACTCAACAGCTGGTATGGGAGGAGTAATACGTAATTCAACGGGCGATTGGGTTATAGGTTTTATTGGACCAGTACCTCATATATCTCCGATTTTATTAGAATTATATGCATTAAAGCATGGTTTACAAATTGCCTATGAACATAATCTAAAACCTCTACAAATAGAGGTAGACTCACAAAATTTGCTTACTCTATTAGATTCTAGAAATATTGCTTTTTCTAATCTTGTGGAGGATTGCAGGTTCTACCTCGACAGGTTGGATAAACCGGTGCCTAATCAAATGTACAGAGAACAAAATAGAGTAGCAGATCTATTAGCTAAGGAAGGTCATCAGTATGAGATATTTGGCAAGCCAACAATTTATGCCAATACTCCGGATTTTGTTATGCGACTTTTTGAATATGATAAGGCTGGTTGTTCTGCTATTCAACCAAGCCGGTTCGCTACTAGTTTGATTAGAAATAGTACTCACACTAATGTAAATATTAGGATAAATATAAACGGAGGCCTTGATGATAATTCCAATAGGAGGACCATGGCTACCGTATATCCTAGTAATGTTTTGTTTGTTACTAACATCTCTGTACGCAATGTTTAAACTTTAATATATATATATATATATATATATATATATATATATATATATATATATATATATATATATATATATATATATATATATATATATATATATATATATATATATATATATATATATACACAAAGAAAAGAAAAGAAAATAGAATCTACCTTAGGAGGGGAAGGGGGAGGGGGAGGTTGAAGTACATGTACAAATAGGCCTCAAAGTGGTGTTGAATTTTTATCTCTACTTGCCCCACGAGCATAATTTCATATTTTACAAATGTTTCCCCTCATTTGTCGCATAGATAACATTTTTAACTTTTGAGCTTGATATCTTACTCGTGAGACAAGTGGAGGTCAAAGTTAAAGACCACCCAAAAAGTGTCACATTTCTACAATTTTTTGTGATGTAACATCATTTCATCTGACAGAGTGAAGATCCTAAATTAATAATTGAATGGTTACTTTTTTATACTCAGCCCATCCCCTCGATCCAATGCATTCATCTAGGGTTTTGGCATGCTGTAAAAAAAAACTTACCCATATAATTGACAAAAAATAGCTTTATATTGATATTAAATAGCTTATATATATATATATATATATATATATATATATATATATATATATATATATATATATATATATATATATATATATATATATATATATATATATATATATATATATAAACGACCCGAGTAGTTGTTACGGGAGTTATCGTCCCGTTTTCTTCATTTAACACTTCAATATACTTATTTATATGTGCTCGGAAAGTTAGAAGCAAGTCGGAAGGAATTTAGGTAGAAATAAGGTCTTATACCTCTTTATGAAAAGGATAGTTTGGAAAAGTCAACCGAATATTGAGCGATGAGTTAGATAGCTCGGAACTGAATTCTAATGATTCTACTAGTTTCGAGGGATCATTTATGACTTAGGAGAGCAATTGGAATCGAATTCGAAGTCCGCTGTAGTTTTAGGCTTGAATTGGCTAAGGTTGAATTTTGGCGAAATCCGAACGGTAGGTCAGATTTTGATCCGGGACTCGGAATAAAATTCCGAGAGTTGCAGTAGCTCCGTTTGGTGATTTTGGATATGCGTGCAATATTTTAGGTCATTCGGAGGTGTTTAGGTCGGGTTTTGGATCGAATGTTAGTTTCAGAAGTTTTGTAGAAACTTAGGCTTGAATCCTTGTGAAAATGGTGATTTTGATGTTTACGATGGTGTTTTTATGTTACGAGCAAGTTTGAATGAGGTAATATAATGTAGTTGCGCTTTTGGTTGGGGTCTCGGGGGTCTCGGGATGATTTCGGATGCCCAACGGGGGTTTTTAGTTAGAAAATGCAGTAGAAACTGCAGCAGAAAACTAACAGTGAAATTCTTCACTGCGATCGCGAGCCTGGGGCTGCGATCGCGTAGAAGAGGAAACCACGTGATGAGTAAGTTAGCGTTGTGAGGTGTATCTATGTGATCTTGGTAGCGACGAAGAAGTTTGTGGGATAATAGATGAATTGTTAAGCGATTCATTCCTATTGCGATCTATTGTGTAAACCAATGTTGCGGGCGCGTGAAGAATATTGTTGTATCTCCTAGTTGGAAAGTTAAGTGCAATACGTGTGGCGGTATGAGTTCAGACTCGAAAAAATAAATTGGCGATATTTTATATGTGTTATGATTCAAATAAGTGCAACGCATGTCCCTGTATCGATTTTGATAATATAATACAGGTAGTATTGAGATTAATGCTGTTGATATACATTTAGATGTTTTGTCGAGTTGTAGCTGTGTTGTTAGGATGATTTTGGTGATTCTCTGGCAGGTGCATAGGCCCAATTACAAAGGAAACTCTGCCAAAAATGTTTTGAAAAATTAGGGACTTAGTAAAAATTTGGATACCTAGAGAATAGGCTTAACCGTTATATGGGCGAATGCAAGAAAAGGGTAGAAGAGTTAAAATTTCTGATGATCCGTGTCTCCACAAGTTGTGAAAAGGTGAGTTTAACCTCACCATGGTATTACGACAGCAATAGAGTATATGTGTTGTGATATATATGGCTTCGAGCTAAGTTGGGGAGGTTGCCGTTGAATAGCTGAGTGCACGATTATGTGCTATGTTGGTTCTGTCTTAAATTATACTGGCGAACCAGTTCTGATTGCAGAGATCGAGCCGAAAACGGCCCGAGTGAAGGAAAGTTTTTACAAAGATGTCATGAGCTCGGATGAGCAGGAAGGAAGTTTAGATTGTTAAGGTAAATTGGTATCGTCTTCAGTGTCACCTAAGATCGGTGTTTTGTAACAAGGGTTCTACGACCTAGTTAATAATTCTTGATCACTCTTCAGCGTTAGTGCGACCGGTGGGTTGGAGGTACGTCCTAAATATTATTGCGGTAAGTTGTGGGAGTGTGTCCCACTGGAAGACTATATAAGTGTGGCATGCAGTCACTTGACTGGTTAAAGATGTAAACCAAGTATGAAGGTTGTGATAGTGTCGTTAAATTGAAGAATTCATGCCTGGAGGGCACTTGGCCTATTAGGTTGTGAACTAGTGAGGATTACTCTGATTATGATGGTTGTTCTTGTGTTAAAAAAAGAAGAAGTTATTATGGACATTTGAAAGGTTATTAGCCTTGTCAGTGTGATGAGAGTCGGCTTGAAGTCGGTGGATATATTTAATGTGAATAATGGCTCAATATCAGGACAGATGTATGCATTTTTGTAACGCGGTCCTCATGGAGGAGTAGTTAGATTGATGTTTCATTTTTAGATATTTTGCATAGTGATGCATTGCGCTAGGTGAGTCATGAGAAGGCTCGAGAAATTGCTATATGTTAAGAATCTGCGTAGAAATGATGTTATATGGGCATCTTGGCTTTTAAAATTCCAATTGTACATCGCACCTCAGTTGTGCTTGGGTTTTGTAGTTAATAACATTAAATATCCCTCAGGAATGATATCATGCACTTAGCATGCGTACGACCGATACTCGGTATTATGTTGTAATGAGCAAATTTGGCTCGATGAGCATGTTCGTATGTGAGATTTATGTGTGGACCGGATGGCATGCCGCTATGGGTATGCTAGCTGGAGCGGGTTGCACACCGCAACAGTGTGATATCGAGTATAGTTTTGTATATGCTGTCTTTGTATGCCCTGCTTCCTGTTTTCCAAAGAATGTCTGTGTTAGTGCGTAGGATTGATAATTCCTTCCAGAGCTTGTTTTCTTTAGTACCGCATTGGAATAGGTAGCTTATTGGCACATTGGGGGCATCATATGCGACATTTAATTATGCCTGGAGTGACTTATAGCCCGAGCAGTTCATACTGGGTAAGACGAGATCATTGAATTCGAGATAAGTGTAACCTGAGTATATGAAGTAATGTAAAGAGCTAAGACCATTGTTTGGTTCATAATAAGGTGATAGTTCTTGCCAAGAGTATAAAAAACTAATGAATTGTTGCCCCGATAGTGGCTAAAAATGTATACATATCTCATCTGTCGTATCAGTATTGTAAGAATTTGCACAAGGCATGTGTATGTCATGTAGAGCATGGAATGTGTAGTGATTCATTCTAAGCGATTAGATGAGAGAGCTTCAGATGATTAGGGAAAATAGTATTACTAAGTGGAAGTGACTTGACGCGAGTATGTGTTTAAAAAAATGGGCAATGTGATTAAGTTAAGCTCCTTGGTAGTGTTGCAGCATTTTTGTGATAGATCGATTTTTGGGTATTTGAATTGCTGATGGCTCTAGGAATTTTTTTGATATCTCTCGTTAAATGAATGGATACTTGATAAGTGATGTATACTTACGGTGGAAACTGGTATCAGGTATGATGATTTGTGTGTTATATGGAGTTCTGATATACATGCTATGTTGTGGTGGCGGATCTTCATTCGCTGGTATGTTATATTGTTGATGCGATGTTGGAAGTCGGACTGGTTATCATAGTGGCGGGTGATTTGAAACAACTATTAGGGGATATGCCAGAAACGCCATGGGTTAAGTGGTGAAGTTCGTTAGAATATGTTTTAGCAGAATGGTTTATATTTCAAAGAACCAGCGGACAGCTGGGAAGGGGTACTTTCTTAATTGGGCATTTATGATAGATATCGGTGCAGAGGTTGCTATCTTTGATCCCGTTCCATTATCGAGGGATTTTCGGATGCATTTCGTATGGTCGGGCATGTAACCAGGTGATATTGTGGATTTCGGTATTATTTGGTGCCTTCGGCAGGAGTTAGTGAAGTGGAAGAAACATTTTCAGGCTTCTTGGTACTGAATTCGTTGGCAGGCCGATATAGCTACGTATTTAGCTTGAGTTAGCTTGGTTAACCCTTAGTTGTTTTTCAATGTTGTAAGACATTGTGATTTGCTAGTTATGGGCTTCTTTGTTTCACCGTGGGTGTAATGAATTGCGTTTGTTTCTGACATCAAATGTCTGTGGTTGTTGATTTTGAGCACAGCGGCTTGAGGTGCTTCAGGTGTAATGGTGTTGGGATATGATCACGCATTGTACTGAGGCTACGGAAGTTATGACCTTTCGGAGTAGATTCAGACATTCTATTTCTATGATGTGATATGGGGTCTCAGCCTTGTATTGTAATGGCATTGATGAGCTTGAGCTACAGCTCTTTCGTTTGAGTCATTTGTCATGATTTGAGTGTGTTCAGATCATTTCTTACAGGTGCGTGTATTATGCAAGATGTGACTTAGTCTTGTATTGAGGTATCATATCATCAGAGTGGTGTTGGATTCAAGGGGATTGTTGGGTTCATTAATGAATACGAATGGATTTGATCTCAGCTTGTTAGGGAGATAATATCGAGGTTTGACCCAAAAATCTGTTGCAATATCAGTCAAGGGAAGTGGTTTCATGAATGGTTGAGCTGAGAGATGATTACGGTCATAGCGTGTTTCTTTCATCGTTGGCAGTATATGGAAGTGTTGGAATAAGGCTTTAGCTAAGAGGAGGTTCTCTGCTTGAAATCGGTTGCGGGGGGACAACTGTTGTGAATAGAAGTTATGGTTTAGGCGGTACATCATATGTATTCACCTGAGGGTGCAAGTATGAGTTATTACAGCTGGTTCGGGCTTACTCTGAGTTCAGAGGTGTATTTCTGATCTGGTGTATGATTTTCAGAAAGTGCGGCGTGGTTCTATGGTTAGGTTATAGATTAAATGGACTGTGAAGGCTCGACTGTAATGTGTTATCGGGCCTATAAGAGATAGGGTGACGAGGGATCACCCCGGTATATGATTGGTAAGATAATTCAACTACTAGATGGCTTCTATAACAACTCTCGATACACTCGCGGATGAGCTTTTGTTTAAGTTGGGAAGAATGTAACGACCCAACCCGTCGTTACGGGAGTTACCGCCCCGTTTTCCCCGTTTTATGCTTCTATAGGTTTCATTATATGTGTTTGGAAAATTTGAAGTAATTCGGATAGAGTTCGGGTAGAAATGAGAGAATAAGTATCTTAATGAGAAGGTTAGTTTGAAGAAGTCAACCGAATATTGACTTATGAGTTAGAAGGCTCGAAATAGATTTCTGATGATTCGAATAGTATTGGGGGATGATGTGTGACTTATGAGAGCAACCAGAATTGAATTTGGAAGTCCGGTGTAGAATTAGGCTTGAATTGGCTAAGGTTGGATTTTGCGAATTCCGAATGGTAGGTGAGATTTTGATCCAAGGGTCGGAATAGAATTTTGAGAGTTGCAGCAGCTCCGTTAGGTGATTTTGGATATGCGTGCAAAGTTTCAAGTCATTCAGAGGTGTTTAGGTCGGGTTTTAGATCAAATGAAAGTTTCGGAAGTTTTGGAAGAACTTAGGCTTGAATCCAATATAAATTTGGTGTTTTGATGTTAGTTTGGTGATTTGCGAGTGAAACTAAGTTTGCATGATCATATGCGACATGTTAATATGTTTGTATGCGGCCCCGAGGAGCTCGGGTGAGTTTTGGATAGGTTTGGGTTGCGTTGTGCTCGTTTTTCTTATGCTTCGACATCGTTTCTTCAAGCATAAATGATATCATATTGAACAAATGAGCTCCAATTACTATTTTGAATGAAGAATTAGATCACGGAGGTAAATCTTTGCCTGCTAGGCAAGATGATAGCAAGTTCCAAATTCTGTCTCGGTAGGACATGTATTTCTATTACTATGAAATTCATAAATGAAGTAGTTAATGGTAGGGTTACCATTGTCATTACGGACCCTTAGCAAAAAGAATCATCGAATTTGGATATCGTATGAGGATTTTATGTCCATTTTACTAAGGTTGCCCAGACTTTTAGGTTAATGACGAAATTGCCCCTAAGGACGTATTAAAAACCTGCATTATTTGCAAATCTTAAAACCTACATATCTCCTTCATTATAAGATCAAATTGAGCGATTCAAAAGCCTAAATTCATTAGAATTTCACAAGGAATCCATTGGGAGTAGTAAAACGCGTGAAAAGTATACCTATAATGAGAAAGTCGAGTTTTCTTCCAATTTTGGAACGGGAAGAAGCTTCTGAGGCGATTTTTAAGAGAGAAATCAATGGGTAATCGCTGGAGGTAAGTTTCTTGACTCAAAAATATGATTTTTTGCTAGAATCAACCCCAAAATTTCTGAAATTGGGTAGAATCTGTGAAGAACTAGGGCCTAAATCAAGAAAACAAATTTTTGTGTTTTGAAAGGCCATTCTAACTCCGATTTCGATAAATTTTATATGCACGGACTCGTGGCGAGACGAGGAATCTGTTGGTGTAATTTTTAGAATTTTTTGAGAAGTGGGACCGGGGCTCGAGTATTACCAACTTCGTGTATTATTGTGTTTTTCAAGTAATTTTGATTGGGTTATGTTTCTTTGACCCATATTTATGTAATTGTTGTGGTTTTGACTAGATTTGTTGCATGAGCAACAAATTCGACGGGAAAAGGTATCGCAGACGAGTCCACGCCCTACTAGCGTCACAATGTGCTAAGCCGGGGTTTCGAACACTCACAAATAAGATAAACAACCCTACCCAATCATTTGTTGGGCTTTTATATAGGAAATCCCCTTGTCGGATACATAATCAGTCACGCCACGCTACTCAATCCTCGGATTACCTGGAATAGCTAATGTGACTGTCTTGGCATGACAATCCAGAATCGCATGGTAAGAGATAACCAATACATGCCTAGAATCACATCTAAATCCACCATGCCCAATAGTAACAAGTCAACTCGGATCTCCAAACCCCCAATAGTAATAAGGCAGGATTGATATACATGATCCACAACAACAGTAACCCTACCGGGGTCATGCACGGGCAAGGCAAGAATACCACGGGTCATACCCAAATGATGTGCAAAATATGAAGAAACATAGGAATAGGTGGATCCGGGATTAAATAATACAGAAGCATCCCTGTGGCAGACTGAGATAATACCTGAAATGATAGCATCTGATGCAATAGTGTCCTTCATATCTGGAAGAGCATAGAAATGAGCCTAGCCTCCGCTAGTACGATCCTCGCCCCTAGGGCGACTTCTAGCTACCTGGCCACCAGTCCTAGCTGACTGTGTTGGTGGTGAAGAAACAGAAGCAGAAGACGAGGGCTGATCCCTCTGTTGAGACCGCTTACGAAGCCACTGAGGACACTCTCTCCTGATATGGCCAAACTCGCCACACTCAATGTAACGGCCTGAAGATGGAAGAAGGGACTGCTGAGGACCCCTCGCTGCAGATGAATCCTGAGCAGAAGAAGCAGGAGTAGAGCTATGAGCTGGAAGAGCACTCA
Source organism: Nicotiana noctiflora (assembly GCA_032618575.1). NCBI lineage: Eukaryota > Viridiplantae > Streptophyta > Magnoliopsida > Solanales > Solanaceae > Nicotiana > Nicotiana noctiflora. The sequence continues at coordinate 223,144 of JASVEL010008077.1, forward strand.
ATGCAGGCTGACTCTACTGACGACCCTGCGGGCCCTGATGACCCTGATGGCCCTAACGACCACGATCTGATGAAGCTCCAGTGGACTCTGCACGCCCTGACTGATGAGATCTGAATGAACGACCCCTACTATACTGAGGCTGGCCCCTAGACGGAGCACCACTATAACTACCAATACCACGAGGCCTCTTAGCCTCTCTCTCCTTACGCTCTCTGCAACGATCTGTCTCAATATGACGGGCAGCATCAACCACCTCCTCAAAGGTAACTGCTGAAGCCCTCTCTCCGGTCATCAATATACGGATGGGATAGATAAGACCATCTATTAATCTCATGATCCTCTCTCTGTCCGTCGGAATCATCCATATGGCATGACAGGCTAGCTGTGTAAATCTCAACTCATACTGAGTTACAGACATATCTCCCTGCTTAAGCCACTCGAATTGACGACGCAGCTCCTCCCTCTGGGATTGAGGCACATACTTCTCCAAAAATACCGTGGAGAACTACTGCCAAGCGAGGGGCGCTGCCCAGCGGGCCTACGCCTCTCAAAATCCTCCCACCACTGAAATGCTGGACCTCTGAATTGAAATGTGGTGAAAGCAACACCGCTGGACTCCAGAATACCTGCAGTGCGAAGCATACGATTCAGATATTGGAGGACATGTTGCGTGCTTGTGTAATTGATTTTGGTGGTTCATGGGCTGATTACTTGCCCCTTGCAGAGTTTGCTTATAATAATAGCTATCAGTCCAACATTCAGATGGCACCATATGAAGTGTTATATGGGAGGCGGTGTAGGTCTCCAATCGGTTGGTTCGAGCCCGGCGAGGCTAGATTGTTGGGGACAGAGTTAGTTCAAGATGCCTTAGACAAGGTGAAGGTGATTCAAGAGAGACTTCGCACAGCTCAGTCGCATCAGAAGAGTTATGCGGATCGGAAGGTACGAGATGTGTCTTATTCAGTGGGTGAGAAGGTGTTACTGAAGGTTTCGCCTATGAAGGGCGTTATAAGGTTTGGAAAGAAAGGAAAGTTGAGCCCAAGGTTCATTGGACCTTTTGAGGTGCTTAGGAAAGTTGGGGAGGTGGCCTATATGCTTGCTTTGCCACCCGGTTTGTCGGGAGTTCACCCGGTGTTCCATGTATCTATGCTCCGGAAGTATGTTGGAGATCTGTCACATGTGTTAGACTTCAGCACGATACAACTAGATGAGGACTTGACCTATGATGTGGAGCTGGTAGCCATTTTGGGTCGACAGGTTCGTAAGCTGAGATCCAAGGACATAGCCTCAGTGAAGGTGCAGTGGAGAGGCCGTCCCGTGGAGGAAGCAACTTGGGAGACCGGACAGGAGATGCGGAGCAGATATCCACACTTATTTGAGACTCCAGGTATGTTTCTTAACCAGCTCGCGGACGAGCGTTTCTTTAAGTTGGGGAGAATGTAATGACCTGACTCATTGTTACGGGAGTTATCGTCCCGTTTTCTTCATTTAACACTTCAATATACATATTTATATGTGCTCGGAAAGTTAGAAGCAAGTCGGAAGGAATTTAGATAGAAATGAGGTCATATACCTCTTTATGAAAAGGATAGTTTGGAAAAGTCAACCAAATGTTGACCGATGAGTTAGATAGCTCGGAACTGAATTTTGATGATTCGACTAGTTTCGAGGGATCATTTATGACTTAGGAGAGCAATCGGAATCGAATTCGGAGGTCCGGTGTAGTTTTAGGCTTCAATTGGCTAAGGTTGAATTTTGGCGAAATTCGAACGGTAGGTAAGATTTTGATCCAGGGCTCGGAATGAAATATCGAGAGTTGCAGTAGCTCCGTTAGGTGATTTTGGATATGCGTGCAAAATTGCAGGTAATTCGGAGCTGTTTAGGTCGGGTTTTGGATCGAATGTTAGTTTCGGAAGTTTTGAAGAAACTTAGGCTTGAATCCGTGTGGAAATAGTGATTTTGATGTTTACGATGGTGTTTTTATGTTATGAGCAAGTTTGAATGAGGTTATATGATGTAGTTGCACTTTTAGTTGGGGTCCCGGGGGGTCTCGGGATGATTTCGGATGCCCAACAGGGGTTTTTAGTTAGAAAATGCAGCAGAAACTGCAGCAGAAAACTGATAGTGAAATTCTTCACTGCGATCACGAGCCTAGGGCTGCGATCGCGTAGAAGAGGAAATGGGCGGCCAAAAGTTCTTCTATGCGATCACGTGAATAGGCCTGCGATCGCATAGGCCTGTGGAGTTATGCATTGCGATCGCGTAGCATTCCTTGCAATCGCGTAGTGGAAGAAAGTAATTCACTGTGATCGTGTGAGTTTCCCTGCGATCGCGTAGGAGAGTGACCGGATTCTCTGCGATCGCATGCAGGGTGCTGCGATCGCGTAAGCCAAATTAGAGACTGTGGAATTTTATGCATCGCGATCGCAGACGGAGTGCTGCGATCGCATAAGGTAAATTATAGGCCTGACATAAGGGTTTAATAATAGAACCTCCGCGAACTAAACCAGTTTTATCATAAAAACTGTACGTTTTGGAGAGCAATTAGACGAGAAGTCAGAGGTTTTCATCGGGGAAGCATCGGAGGTAAGTTTTTTAACTCAAAAACACGATTATATGTTATAATTAACATCGAAACTCATGAATTTGGGTAGAAATTGTGAAGAATTAGGGCATAGTTTGAAAACGAAAATTTGACTTTTGAAAGGTCATTCGAACTCTGTTTTTGATAAATTTTATATGCACGGACTCGTGGAGAGACGAGGAACACGTTGGTATGAATTTCATAATTTTTCGAGAAGTGGGCCCGGGGTCCGGGTTTTACCTACTTGGTGTATTATCGCGTATTTCGTGTAAATTGAATTGGGTTATAATTCTTTGACCCGTATTTGATATAATTGTTTTGGTTTGACTAGATTCTACGCACGAGGCAAAGAATTCAAAAGGAAAAGGCATCGCGGACGAGTCTACGTCCGGCTAGAGGTGAGTAGTTTGTGTATATGGTAGCCTGAGGGTTTGAAACCCCGGCTTAGCAAATTGTGACGCTAGTAGGGCGGGACTCGCACCCCGTGGCAGGTGCGGGATTGATTGTGACTGGGGATTGAGACTTAGTCCATCTCGGATAAGAATAACATGAAATATGTGGTTGAAACACACTGTGTTTGATATATTTTTGGGCTGTAAGCCATGTTTGGGGCCTTGTGCCGACCTGTAGTATCCCTAGGGGATAGTTATTTATGTGATAGCTCTATTTGCTTAATCAAAGATCTCAGTCCCGGTTTGATATCACCATGTTGAAATGCTAAGTCACCTGCTTTTGGAAAATTAAGTAAGAATTAAAGCATTTTCATAATTAAATGAACTGGAACCTGGAATTAAATAAATTGAACTGTTGTATGACTCATATGCATGTTGTGGACTGAGGATGGATCGGGCTGCACGCCGCAACAGTTGATATGAGGATCGGGCTGCACGCCGCAGCATTTTGTGATTGGGCTGTAGGAGCCCCTCCGGAGTCTGTACACACCCCCAGTGAGCACCGTCGACGTTAAATGAATTGGGCTACACGCCGTAGCGGTCATGTGCATTGCATTGCATCTTTATCTGTTGAATTATCTGTGATAATTGTATTGTACTGTTGTTGCTAGTTCGTAGGAGGATCAGACTGTAGTTTAGCTTCATTATGTGGTATTTTGTGGATTTCTTACTTTCAGCTATTTATATATATTTATTACTCACTGAGTACTTAGTACTCACCCCTACTCCCTGCACCTTTGACTGCAGATTCAGGTACTCAGGAGAGGTAGACGAGCACTCCAGCTTTTACAGAGTCATATCGAGTTGCTGAGGTAGCTGCCGACGTTTGCAGAACCTAGCTTCTCATCTCATTTCAGTTATTACTTTATGCTTCAGATTTGAGTATTTCACACAATATTCTCTATTACCATTCGGTTTTGTTTAGAGGCTCTAGACTTGTGACCCCAGATCCTTGGGAGTGTTAGTTCATTTTCGCACTTCTCAGTATTCATTCGTATTATTATTATTGGAGTTCTTTGACTCATATAATCTTCTTGAGTTGTCCTTTTTGGACTGGTTTTCTATTTGAAAAATAAATGTTGGTTTGGCTGGCCTAGCTTAATTATTGGGCGCCATCACCACCGGATTTGGGTCGTGACACACACACACACACACACACACACACACATATATATATATATATATATCACAAAAAAATATTATGTTATTTTTCTATCACACTGTATAGTACATCAGACATTTGTATACCAAAATAGATATCATAAGTTTATTTTTCTTCTCTATGTATATCCAAAATTTAATTTTATTTGTATAGCAAAACATTATTTACTCCCATAATTATATATTATATTTTTATATTTTAGAACTTGCTTAAACATGCTATATCAAAAATTTATTTTTATTTTTTTAACAATAATCAATAATTATATTATTTGTATATCACAGTTTATAACATAATAACAATGTGTGTATCAAAAAAATTTAATAAAATTTTATATTCCTTCTTTGTATAACACATTTTAGATTAAAAAGTCAAGTTGAAGACGACTCCACATGTCTATCCCATGTTGTAACTGTTGATACACACTTTTTTTAAAATGCCTATATACCTTAAAAACTATGCATTAGCATCAATTGATATTTTTTCATATTTTTAAATTAATTTATCCTAATATTTTATTTATATAAATAATTACAAAATTGCATCATAAATGACTTTATAGCATTTCATAATATAATATTATTATTTATAGCCATATTAAATTTGAATTATTCCACAAATAGCTAAATTTATATCTTTTGATTACAATTGCAATAATTTTACAATTTTAGCCCATGTGTATATTATTATATCATTTTTACGAAAAATAGCTTATTGCATTTTTCAAACATGTAGTAATTGTTTTAATACATTTCTATGCATGAATTCTTTTTATAATTTGTTAATTAGCTTATAAAATATTTTTTATAAATTATTTGGATATTTATAAAATAGCCTATTTGATTCCCAATATTTTCGGACCTAACCCCTCAAACCAGCCCAAAACCTTTGCACAAAACTAGTCCAAATCCCCCTTAAGCCCAATACATATCTACCCGACCCAATGGCCCGTCCAATCCTGACCGTTGATCATTTTGATCAACGATCCACAACCCGCTTACCATAATTAAACATAGACCTAACCCTCAAACCCTCCCATTTCTCTGCATTACCCCCCGTTGTTATCTCCTTCTTGTCTCAAAGTACTCTCGAACTAACCATTGCTCTAACATACTGTCACCGGCATAAATCTTCTCTTTATGAAGCTTCTGCAGCTTCTCTGACCAATCTTGGCCTTGTACATGCCATGGCTCCTTGATTTTTTGGATTCTTGAGAAGCCCTCGAAGAATCTAGTTGGTTCTAGTTTGAAACTTTGCTCGTTAGCCTATCGCAGGCCACGGTTCGACTGTGAGTGAGAACTTCTATTTATATTTATTACGAATCTATGGTTTTTCAACCTATTTTCTTATCTTTGCTATTTTTTCTCAAAACCCTAGTTCATTGTTGGCTATTATCAAGTGTTCCTCCAAAAACCCCATACTTTAATTAATTATCTTGCTTTTTAACCATTCTTCTTAAACTAGGGTTTATCCCGAACTGTTTTTTTAAAGATTTTTCTAAGTTTTTAATGTTTTATAAGATGTTTCTTCTTCACCTCGACTGATTTTTGCATGAGCGCTCAAACCCTAGTTAATTCTATATGCTAATTTTACCAGTCTTTGCTTCAATTTGAGTCTTTCAGTGTCACCAACCGCATTAACTCATCCCGTATTTTTGACTTACATGATTTTCCTTTGTCAAATCTAGTATTCTGTAATTTTACCCTAATTGAGCCTTATTAAGGTTCGAATATGGTGTTCCGGCTAATTTTTATATTTTTGTGAAGTCTTTACTTAGTCTATTTTCTGTTTTTGGGAGTTGATATATTCTTTCCAGAAATTAATGTTACTTTGAAATTTTGTTGATTGATTTGCTCTGTTAGAGATTTGTATGCATATGTCTTGCCTATTTCCCTGTTTACGTCCTTAATTACTCATTTTTGCCTCATTTGATTACGTGTATATTTACTGATTCCTTTACATGATTCTTCCTTTAATTAGAACCTTGATTATTTTATTCTGAGCTCCTTTATTTGGTTTGATTTTAACTTCTTTCCTTAATTAGACTCCTTATTATTACCGTTTGGCTAATTGCCTTCAATTAAATGAGGTTTATTGTGAACCCTTATGTGATTGGATTTGTGACTTCATTAATTGATTGAAGTTGATTCTCTTACCTTAATTACTATACTCTCGAACTAATATATAAACTCTCTTATTCTACCTCTCAAAGAAAAAGGACATTAAGTTCAAAAATACACGCATACAAATTCAAACTCTCCATCTTTCTTTGTTACTTGTACTAACTGTTGGTCTAGCCGGCCGAAAGCCAATGCTAGATATTGGAATTGCACCTGTTTTACATTTTGCACTTTGCTTCCTTAACTGGTATGTCTCTAAGATAATTCTGAAACTCAACTTTATATGTTCCGTGTCCGTACATCCATGCTTATTCCTACACTAGTTCAATTAACTATGTATCCAATTTGTCTTCCCACTTGTTAGTTTATATGAGTTCACCAAACTATAGAGTACTTGGTCCTCTATGATTCAACTAATAATACTAGGAGGCAGTAAGTAAAAGAGATACGGGATTTTTACATAGAAAAATCCCACTCAATGGGATAAAAATCACGACCTACACTTGTAGGCTTTATACTTCACTAACTTGTAATCACACTTTTACAAGCCACTTTGTGATTACGCTATTAAAAAGACTTTAACTCAACATACTTGTGGTACACTTGCCACAAGCCACTTTGTCACTCACTAGTTATAAAAACTTTAACTTATGACTAACTCTAGTCATAACACAAACTTAGAAGGTTTGTGATTTTGGTTTATCTAAAATACAGCTTCTAAGAAAGCAAATAGGAGTTATAATGAAGAGCAAATAACTAGATTACAACTCAATTATGGATACATATAGAGTCCTTTTAAAACTAATCATTTAGTGGAGTTGTCTTCTTATTCTTGAGACACTCGTGACTTCAATGTTGGATCAACTCTTTAATGCTTTAGAGAATATCACTAAATGCTCAAGTGAATATCTCGTGCCTTGCACCATGTTATTATACAACAAAACAAAAGACATCATAAGGATGATGTCAATTCCTAGTACACGCTCTTCAATGGGAAGTGACTACTGCACTATCTGCGTGAACAGTTGCAGGCAGTCACTTTTTACAATTGCGTTCCAGCTGTATAATTGAGTTTTACTTCTGTTAGAGAACACCAAGGGATCAGGTCCCTGTCGTGTTCCTCTTTGTAGTAGTTCATTAGCTGGAGTTCAGGCTGAACTTGTTTTATTTTAAATGTGTACCAAGTCAGACAGGTTCCATATTTGGCTCTTAAGTTTGTTAGATCATTAAATCATAAAAAACATAAGGCAAAGACATTGCAAACCCATCAACTTCCTCTTTTTTGATGATGACAAACTTAAATATTGATTGTATATTATCGCCGGTTTGTTCAGGGATTTTCTTCTATTGCGTCGCCCTTGACCAAGTTGGCTCAGAAGGGTGCTCCATTTGTGTGGTCCGAGGAGTGCGAGAAGAGCTTTCATAAGCTCAAGACAGCTTTGACCACAGCTCTAGTATTGATATTGCCATCAGCTCCAGGTTCCTACACTGTGTATTGTGATGCCTCGAGAGTTGGGAACGGATGTGTGCTGATGCAGGAGGGTAGAGTTATTGTGTATGCTTTTCATCATTTGAAGCCTCATAAGAAGAACTACCCTATGCACGATTTGGATTTTGCAGCTATCATCCATGCTCTGAAGATTTGGAGGCACTATTTGTATGGCGTTTCTTGTAAGGTGTATACTAATCATCGCAGCCTTCAGCATTTGTTCAAATAGAAAGATCTTAATTTGTGGCAGTGGAGGTGGCTTGAGTTGCTCAAGGATTATGACATTACCATATTGTATAATCCAGGGAAGGCCAATGTAGTGGCTGATGCATTGAGTCGGAAGGCGGTTAGTATGGGTAGCTTGGTGTATATTCCAGTTGGGGAGAGGCCCTTTGCAGTTGATGTTCATCCGTTGTCCAATCGGATGTTAAGGTTAGATATTTCAGAGCTAATTCGGGTGTTAGCTTATGTTGTGTCTCGGTCCTCCTTGTATGAATGCACCAGAGAGCGCCAATATGATGATCTATATTTGGTTGTCCTTAAGGACAGAGTTCAGCATGACGATGCCAGAGATGTGACCATTGATGATGATGGTGTGTCGAGGATGCAGGGCCGGATTTGCATGCCCAATATGGATGGGCTTCAGGAGTTGATACTAGAGGAGGCCCGTAGCTCGTGATACTCCATTCATCCGGGTGCCACAAAGATGTATCATGACTTGAGACAGCATTACTGGTGGAGGAGGATGAAGAAGGATATTATGAGTTATGTAGCTCAATGTCTCTACTGTCAACGGGTCAAGTACGAGCATCAAAGACCGAGTGATGTAATTCAGCGTATAGTTATTCCTGAGTGGAAATGGGAGAGGAATACTATGGATTTTGTGAGTGGTCTCCATCGAACTTTGAGGAAGTTTGATTCAGTTTGGGTGATTGTGGATCGGCTGACCAAGTCCGCGCACTTCATTCTAGTATGTACTACTTACTCTTCGTAACGGCTGGCAGGGATTTTTATTGGGGAGATTGTCAAGTTACATGGGGTCCTAGTGTCTATTATCTTGGATAGAGGTACTCGATTCACTTCTCAGTTTTGGAGGGTATTCAATGGCAGTTGCGTACACAAGTAGAGTTAAACACAGCTTTCCATCCTCAGACGGACGGACAGTCCGAGCGCACTATTCAGATTATGGAGGACATATTGCGTGCCTGTGTTATTGATTTTGGAGGTTCACGGGATGAGATTTTTCTGCTTGCAGAGTTTGCCTACAACAACAGTTATCAGTCGAGCATTCAGATGGCCCTGTATGAGGCGTTGTATGGTAGGCAGTGTAGACCTCCTATTGGATGGTTCGAGCCTGTGGAGGCTAGATTGTTAGGGACTGAGATGGTTCAGGATGCTTTAGAGAAGGTGAAGTTGATTCAGGAGAGGCTTCGTACAGCACAGTCGCGTCCGAAGAGTTATGCGGACCGGAAGATTTGTGATATGTCTTATATGGTGGGCGAGAAGGTCTTGTTGATGATTTTTCCCATGAAGGGTGTTATGCGGTTTGGAAAGAAAGGGAGGCTGAGCCCGAGGTTCATTGGGCCTTTTGAGATACTCAGGAGGATTGGAGAGGTGGCATTTGAGTTTGCTTTGTCACCCAGCTTGTCTAGTGTGCATCCGGTATTCCATGTTTCCATGCTCCGGAAGTATGTTAGGGACCCGTCCTATGTGTTGGACTTTAGCACGATTCAGTTGGGTGGTGATTAGTCATACGATGTGGAGCCGGTGGATATTCTAGGTCGACAGGTTTGAAAGTTGAGGTCAAAGGATATTGCTTCAGTAAAGGTGTAGTGGAGAGGTTGGCCCTTGAAGGACACTACTTGGGAGACCGAGCTGGAGATGCGGAGTAGATATCCCCACCTATTTGAGACTCAAGGTATGTTCTTGACCCGCTCGAGGACGAGCATTTGTTTTAGTTGGGGAGGATGTGATGACCCGGCCCGTCATCACGTGAGTTACCGCCCCCTTTCCCCCATATTGTGTTGCCCCATGTTCTTATATTAGTATTTGAGTTGATCGGGTAGAATTAGATTGGTTTTAGTTGGAAATAAGGCACTTAGCCTCTTAGAAGGAAGTTTATTTTGGAAAAGTCAACCAGGAGTTGACTATATGGTTAGAGGGCTTAGATGTGAATTCCGGCGATTTGGTTAGCTTCCGGGGTTAATTTGTGACCTAGGAGTGCGATCAGAATTGAATTTTGAGGTCAGGTGTAGAATTAGGTATAAATTGGCGAAGTTTGAATTTTGGCGAATTTCAGTTGATAGGTGATATTTTGATCCGGGGGTCATAATGGAATTTTGAGCGTTGTTGTAGCTCCATTAGGTGATTTTGGATATGTGTGCAAAATTTCAGGTCATTCAGACGTCGTTTGGTCGGGTTTTTGATCGAATATGAGTTTCAGAAAAATTTGATAAACTTAGGCTTGAATCCGTGGTGAATTAATGGTTTTGTGTTGTTTGATGTATTTTGATGATTGGAACAAGTTTGTTTGATGTTTTGGAGCAGGTTGGTGTTTTTGGTTGAGGTCCCGGGGGCCTCGGGGTGATTCCGGGTGATCAACGGAAGAATTTTTGGACTTGGTGTGTTGTAGATTTTCAGCAGCAGTTGCAGACCAAAATTGGTCATCATGTTCGCGTGAGTAGGAAAGTGTTTGCGAAGAGTTGTGATTCTGAGTCATCAGGATTGCGATAGAGGCCTCGCGTTCGCGTAGGTGTAGGTCCTTGGTCATCGCATTCTCGTAGAAAAAGTTTGGGGGCCCTGGTCAGTGTTCAACGCGTTCACGTTTGAGGAGACCCGTTCGAGTAGTTCTGAGGGCTTAAGCCTTCGCGTTCGCGGGAGACCAGTCGTGTTCGCGAAAGGCAATTTTGTCTGAAGGGTAATTTGTGCATCGCGAACGCGAGAGGACCCTCGCGTTCGCATAGAGCAATATGGGCAATTATAGAATGGTTTTAAGAATATTTCATCCGTGACCCATTTGATATTTTCTCCATCCTTGCACCACCTTGAGAGCTTTTTGGTAGAGTTTGAAGGGGATTTTGACGGGAAGTGATTGGAGGTAAGTCTCGTGGCCTAGAAACACTATTTTATTGAAGATTCAACCTTTAATTCTTAAAAATTTGGATAAAAATTGGAAGAACTAGGGCTTGGTTTTTGGAATGTAAATTTGGAATTTGAAGGGGCATTTGAAATCCAATTTTGATGAATTTTACTTGTACGGACTTGTGGCGAGACGAGGAATCAGGTGATGTGTATTTCGTAATTTTTCGAAAAGTGGGCCCGAGGCTCGGGTTTTGCCAACCTTGTGTTTTTGGGTGTTTTTCGAGTTCTTTCAATTGGATCAGGTCCCATTAGCTTATTTTAACGTATTCCTTGTGGTTTTTGTCAGATTCTACACTCGAGGAGGTCGATTTGCGAGGAAAGCGTAAGGCGAGCTAGGATTTCGGCCGGCTTGAGGTGAGTAATGGTTATAAATGATGAACCTAGGGTTTGAGACCCCGTATTTGCACTATGTAGTGCTATGTTGAGATGCGATACGCGTCGTATGACGAGCGTGGTGATATTATTGCTGGGGATTCAGACTCGGTCCATCCCGATTGATGACTCTATTGTACTTTTGACTGAGACTAAGTTTATATCAGTATATTTCGGGCTAGTTGCCATGTTTGGGGCCTTGTGCCGATCTGTAGAACCCTTAGGGAGCATGTTGAGCTAATTGACCTCACTTTACTTGTTGAAAATATACTCTCAGTCATATCCTTAACTGTAAAACAAATATGAACCGGTCTTAGCAATTTGCACTCTAAATGAGGAATACCTGGGGTTGAAAACTACGTCTTACCCGAGTGGCCCGTGAGGCCAAGTCTATATTGACTGAGAGGGGTCAAGGACCCCATAGTGAGGGTATTTGATATACACCGGATCGGGCTGCACGCTGCAGTAGTATATACATATACATATATGGATCGGACTGCACGCCGCAGTAGTATATTATATGGATCATACTGCATGCCGTAGTGATATATTATGTGGATCGGACTGCACGCTGCAGTATTATAGCGCTTGGGTTGTAGGATCCCCTCCAGAGTCTGCACACCCCCAGTGAGCGCAGTCGACTATTAATATTGGATCAGGCTGCGCACTGCAGCAGTATATACTATTATTGGATCGGGCTGCACGCAGTAATGGTATTCTCTACGGATCGGGCTGCGCGCTACAACAATATCGGTAAATTGTCTGACTGTGAGAGATTTTTACCGGTTTTTCCTTGATTAGCTGATCTTTACTGCCTTTACTGTTGGTTATAGAACTGTGTAGTGTTCTTACGCGATTTCTTAGTTTCAGTTGTTATTTATTGTTATTATTCACTGAGTTGGAGTACTCACTTTACTCCCTGCACCTTGTTTGGAGATACAGGGATCCCAGAGGCATAGCTGAGTTTGTTGCAGCTGCCTAGTTCAGTTATCGGAGTCATCGAGGTAGCTGCCGGCATCCGCAGGACCCGATTTCTCCTCTTGTCTTTCCTTTTAGTCCTGCATCTAGACTTTCATCTGTATAAGATGTTGCTCAATTGTATCTAGAGGCTTTGACTTGTGACGCTAGATCTGATATGGGCTGTTTTAACATTATTATGGTTTACGCACAGTTTTTATTACTATCACAGACTGAAAGTTTTGCTTAACAGATGTTTTAAATTCAATAATTGATAAGGAGCTTTGTAACTTAGGTTGAGAATGTTCTAAAGGTCGGGCTTGCCTAACAATGTGTTGGGCGCCATCACGACCGGGGTTTGGGTCGTGACAAAAGGGGTGCTGCACCGATAGGCCTACGCCTCTCAAAATCCTCCTACCAAGTAAAATCAGCCCCTGAGAACTAGAAGGTGGTAAATGTCACACCACTCGACTAAAAAATCCCTGCTGTACGGAGCATACGCTGACACTTGTCAAGAAAACCCCGGCATCCTCACCCTCAGCACCACTGAATACCGGAGGCTAGAGCCTACCAAACCTCTTAAGACGACATTGCTCATCGTCCGGCATAGCTAGAACTATGAAATCCTGAATTGGTGCAACCAACTGAGCTGGAGGTACTCCTAGCGTCTGAATTCCCTACACTACCTGCTCAGGTGTGTGAGCAACGAGGGTTTGATTGCCTCCCCCGGCCTGTGAAGTAGCTGCTGCTGTGGTGGCTGAAACTGCCTAAGCCACGCCAGCACAAACTGATAAGATCTATGCCAAGGCCTCCTGAAGACCCGAAATCACGATAGGCATAGCTAGTGCCTGAACAGGTGTTACTGGAGTAGTCACAGCTGGAGCATGATCCTGAGCTGGGGAAACATGTGGAGCCTAATCCTTTGCCTCTGCCACGACCATGACCGCGTCCACGTCCTCTGGTGGCCTTAGTGGGTGGTACTTAAGGTCGTCTGCATAGTCTGGTAGCGCGAGTCCTCGCCATCTGTGAGATAATTGAATAAAGAGAAGTTTAGTACTCAAATCAACAAGTTCACATGACAATAATTTCAAGAGATGAAGTTTTTCCTAAAGGTTATGCAGCCTCTCGAGGATAAATACATACGTCTCTATACCGATCCGCAACACTCTATAAACCGGCTCATAACTTGCGAAACCAAGTAACCTAGGCTCTGATACCAACTTGTCACAACTCCAACCCCGATCGTGATGGCGCCCAACATACTGCTAGGCAAGCCTGACAAATTAACAACCTTAACCCGATTCTCGTACAGTTCATTTTTGACTAATGCAGATAAATTACCAAGTTTTAATACCAGAAGTCTGGAAAAAAAGTTAAACATGCAAATTTTCAAATAATTCTTCTACATAGCCCAAAAGATCTGGTGTCACAAGTCTGAGCCTCTAATACAGGTTTACCAATCTAATACATGTCACTCTAGAGGAATACGAAATAAAAACCAAGGATAGAAAGGAGAGATCAGGGCTGTGGACGCCATTATAGCTACCTTGATGCTCCTGAATATGTGCTGCTCAACAGAAAATCCTCACTCGGCCTCGGATGCACCTGGATCTACACGCAAGGTGCAGAGAGTAATATGAGTACTCCCACCCAGTGAGTAATAAGGATAAATAATAACTAAGAATAGGAAATCATGGAATACACAAAGTAATATATAATGCGGCAGTTAAAAACAAGTGGAATGATATCAATAAAATAATGAAATCGAAATGTAGAAATGCTACAACAATTAAGCAATTAAGTGACAGATATAGAAAGAAAATCAACACAAGTATGGTACCCTCTAGTACCCGCTGCAGCGTGCAGCCCGCTCCAATCACTTAACGTCAATTGCGCTCACTAGGGTGTGTACAGACTTCGGAGGGCCTCCAACAACTCAAGCGCAATATCAAGCCATCTTGTGGCATCTAATCTAGGCCCTTGGCCTCATATCAATATCAATATAATGCTGCTGCGGGCACGCAGCCCGATCCCATACTCGGTCCGAAATCACATAAGCCTCTCGGCACAATAGCAAATAAAATATTCAGCCCAAACTTCATTAGAAATATTATTTAAGTTCCAAGTCTGAGAGAAAGTGGCTGAGTTGTAAAACAGTATTAAAAAATAGGACTGAGTTCAAGCAATATATCAAAATAGTGTGAAAACAGTGATAGCAATCCCCAAAAGGTTCAAATAGTTGGCACGAAGCCCAATTATGATAATTAGTCCAAATAACAATGATATCAAATAAGTTTCAATCAATTACACGGTAAAACATCACTCGAAACGGACCAAGTCCCAATCCCCAATAGTAAACGACCTCGCGCTCATCATCAATCACGCGTCTCACCTTAATATAGTACTACGATGTGCAAATCCGGAGTTTCAAACCCTCAGGACATCATTTACATTCATTACTCACCTCAAGTCGGCCAAAACTCTAGCTCGATATGTCATTGCCTCTTAAATCAGCCTCCTCGCGCGACAAATGTTAACAAAACCACAATGAATACACCATAATATACTAAAAGAACAAAACCCAATCGAAAATAATCGAAAAATATTAAAAACCCCAAAATTAGCAAACCCAAGTCCCGGGTCCACTTCTCAAAATTCAGAAATTTTTGCATCATTAGACTCCTTATCTCTCCACAAGTCTATACATATCAAAAGGACAAAAATAGGAGTTCAATTGACCCTTTAAATCCTCAATTTTAGCTCTCTTAAGTTCAAGCCCTAAACCTCCATTTTTTGTCCAATAATTCCTTAAATTTTCAGTCCTAATTCATGAAATAACACCATAAAATCGTGTGTTAGGTTAAGAAAAATCCTTACCTTATCGAAGCTCCTTGAAATCCCTCTCCAAAATCGCCAAAAAATCACCAATTCCGAAGTTAAAATGAATAAACCTTTCAAAATTCGCGAAGAACAACCTGAAATACTTCTGTCCTGTCATAACTACATGCGGTCAATTACACACTTCTGCGGTACCGCTTCTGCGTTCAATATTCCGCATCTCTGAAAATTGATTATACTCCTCCTACCGCATTGCAATCCAATGGCCGCATCTGTGGCTCCGCAAGTGCAGTCCTGTCCAAGGACTTTCACAACCTCTCCGCTTCTACGATGTCATTCACACAACAAAACCTGTGGTTCCCCAGCCGCAGGTGTGAAAATACCAGGAACAACAAAATCTGAAATTGCACAAGTCCAAACTTTTCCCGTTAGCCATCTGAAATCACTCCGAGGCCCCCGGGATCTCAACCAAAAGCACCAATACATCCTTAAACCTCATTCAAACTTTACCCAACCATCAAAACACCTCAAACAACACCAAAACCATCCAATTATTTTGAATTCAAGCCTAAGTTCTTCTAAAACTTCCAAAATATGCATTTGAATAAAAACCCAACCAAATCACCTCCCAATGATCTGAAATTTTACACACACATCCCAAATCACATAATGAAGCTACAGAAACTCTCATAATTCTATTACAACCCTTATATCAAAATCTCACCTATCAATTGGAATTTGCCAAAATACTAGTTTCGCCAATTCAAGCCTAATTCTACATCGGGCCTCCAAAACCACTTTCGATCACACTTCTAAGTCAAAAATCATCTCCAGAAGCTAACTAAATTATCAGAAATAATTTCTGAGTCCTCTAACGCATAAGTCAATATCCTGTTGACTTTTTCAAACTAAGCCTTTCTTAAAGAGACTAAGTGTCTCATTTCCTACCAAAACCTCTCCGACCAACTCGATCACACAAGGCACGGATAAATAAAGCATAAACAAGTAGAAAATAGAGTAATAATTTATGAGACGGCGGGTCGGATCATCACAATTCCACTGTAATTTTAAGGTATAAAAGTTTTAAATGTAAGAAAGAAAAAAAAAGGAGAAGGAGGATAATAATAATAATAATAATAATAATAATAATAAGAAGAAGAAAAATTGACAGCATTTCGCTGCTATATTGTGCATTGAAACAGTGAAACGAAGAGAAGAAAAAGAAGAAGAAGAGGAAGAATAAGGAGGAGGAGGAGGATAAGGAGGAAGAGAAGGGCACATACCTAGGCTAATGGGAGCCCTGATTGTTTTTCGTTTTTATTGTGGTCAGTCACTTAAAAGGCTAAAACACTCGTTATAGTCGCTTCTCGCTTCTGTCGTGTTTCTCACATTTTTGGCAGAAGCATAGGCTTCTTTTTACATGTTGCGCTTCACAACATAGAAGCGACTTTGTGGCCATCTCACTTCGGTTCTTACTTTAAGTGTTGAAGAAAGTCCTTTTCATAACGCTGCTAATCCCTAATAACTAAAACAGTATAATATCTAGGCAAAATACATAAATAGCCCTTTTAAGTTGTCCTCAACGACCAGACAAACACCTTAACTAAGCCTATTTTTAGTTAAACACTTCAAGGGCTATCAAGTGTATCAAATAAATACTCGACCTAGTCAACCCACATGCGTGTGATACACATTCCAAAATAATTTTAAGAACCAATTAGTATTTGACACGTGGCTAAACAATTAAAGTACAATTAATAAAAAATGAGAAAACCTAATACTAATAAATTACAAATTAGCCACCACCAGTACCCTACTTCATTCTTTCTTCTCCGATGACCCATCGCCCCTTCTTCAGTGCTTCTCCTTTTTCCTTCTTCAACTCTTTTTCCCCACCAACCACATATAAAAAAATACACAATCTTTTAGTCGAGAAGATAGCTTAATTATATAATTATTTACTTCGTTGGTAGGCTGAATCAGGTTTTCACATAATTTTGCCGATGATCCTTTAAGTGCACAATATGAATAACATCACTGTGATTTATTTCTTACCATGCCACCGACAAAGACATGAATCAGAACAAGTGGAACGTCGGTACCAGTTGCTAAAAGACATGTTAATTGGACCATGAATTTTTTTAAGTTGTAGCCTCAAAAGGGAATTCGAGAATGTTGATTCCCGAAAATGAGATTAAATTTTTATGTATGATCAGTAATATTGTTATGGAGTGGTGGATGTTATATTTTTTTTTTTAAGATTTAAGGAGAAGAGGTGAATTAATGGTGGAAGATGGAGCTGTGAAAGAGCTATGGTCAAGAAAATTGGTGATGGAGATAAATTTAATTTGGGAGTAAAGTAGAATTAATGTGAAAAAATTTAAAAGGTAGTGGGATCCACATTAAAATTATAATGGAGATGAATTTTTCGATGAAGAATATGGAATTAACTGTGGGGGAAAATAAGAAATTATAGTAGGGCCCACATAAATTAAGTTTAATCTCAAAGAAAAAAAACGAGAATAGAAAAACATAATAAGCTCACGCGCTCAACTTTAAGTGAAACACAATTGATTTTCCATGTCATCCTAAGGTATCTACTAAGAACACTTTTGCTCAGCAAAGGTGTCTAACTGAAAATAAGCTCAGTTGATGTGTTTGTCTGGTCGTTGAGGATAACTTAAAGGGGCTATTTATGTATTTCACCTAATATCTATAGTCTATATCAAGTATGTTAGTTGATCCTTTTGATCAAAAGAGTAAGCTTCTAAAGAAATAAATTTGCTAATCCTTAGTAACTAAAATAACATTATATCTATAGTCTATCTCAAGTATGTTAGTTAATCCATTTCATCAAAAGAGTAAGCATCTAAAGCAATAAATTTGTGCCAACTATTGCAGTAAATGCCAGAGGTCCAGTAGCACTTGCACTTGCACTTTGGGTGTTCATTAATAAATTTAGCTGGTGCCAAGAGACAGATGACTGGAAATAAAGGTGATAAAATTTATAGACTTTGTGTATATAAATTTATTTTTTATTCCCATTATGCCAAATAAAAATGTGGGCACTTCCAATAATGCTTTGCAAGTTAAATGTTTAAATTAGGAAATTAGGTAAAACTTTTACTAAACAGAAAAACAAAAGCATCAAACGATGTATTAAAACAAAGTGTTTTAATCAGTAAAAAGTAATTTTATTAAATTGTAACGACCCGGCCGGCCGTTTTTGAAATTTACGTCCCGATCCCTAATTTAACTGTTTCCCTAAGTTCATTTCTGCTATTGTGGTTTGCCGGGAGGGTCAGTTCTGGAATTTGGAGTGTTTTGGGACACTTAGTCCCTAAATGAGAGCTTTATAGTTGGAAAATGGCCCGTATTTGGAACAGCGTTAAGACAACCTCGGAACGGAAAGCCGATGGTTCCATTAGCTCCGTTAGGTGATTTCGCGGTTGGGAGCGCGTTCGGAATGTATTTTGGAGGTCTATAGCTCAACTAGGCTTGAAATGCCGAAGTTTGAAATTTTTGGTAATCCAATCGATAGGTGAGATTTTGATCCGGGAGTTAGAATGGAATTCCAACAATTTCTGTAGCTTCGTTATGTGATTTTGGGTATGTCTACAAATTTTTAGGTCATTCGGACGTTGTTTAGTCGGGTTTTTGATTGAATGTTGGTTTCGGAAGTTTAGATAAAAACTTAGGCTTGAATCCGCTATAATTCGATGTTTTCTGTGCCTAAGGACATGTTTTTATGATTGGAACTAGTTCGTATGGTGATTTGGAGTAGAATTGCATTTTTGGTTGAGGTCCCGGGGGCCTCGGGATGAGTTTCGGGTGATTAAACGCAAAATCTGGATGCTGCAGCAGGCTGGTGCATGCCTTCTATTGTTTTTGCTTCTACTGAGCTTGGACCGCAGAAGTGACATTGGCTCTGCAGGAGCGAGTTTGCGGGAGTCCAGCCTAGTCCGCAGAAGCGGACCTCAGATCGCGGAGGCGGTCACGCAGGAGCGGAAAGCCATCCGCAAGAGCGGGAGTGGGCTGTTTGGGGGTCTTCTGCAGGAGCGGACATTTGTCCGCATAAGCGGAGTCGCAGAGGCGACTGGGCTTCCGCAGAAGCGGATTTCGAGTAAATAGCCAAGGGCCGCAGAAGCGACCATATGTCCGCAGACGCGGAGTTGCAGGAGCGACCTGGAGACCGTAGAAGCGATCTCCCCGAAGCGGATCTAGCTCCGCAGAGGCGGAAATCGGCCTGTGTTTAATGAGCAGTAAGAGTTAAAAATTTCAGAACGGTCTAATACGCTAAGGCACCATTTGAGAGGTGATTTAGAGGCGATTTTCAGAGAAACCCAAAGGGTTCTTCAGGTAATCATCTATGGACTTAAATTATGTCATTTCCTTGCTAAACTATGGTGATTTTGACTGAAATTGGAGGAATTAGGGGTGTGTTAATGGAGGTTTTCACCCTAGGCTTGGGTTATAGAGAATCAATGATTTGAATGGGCAAATGGAGTCCGATTTTGGTAAATTTTATATGCATAGACTCGAGTTGAGAAAAGGAACCCGAATATATAACTTTTGTAATTTTTCGAGAAGCGTACCGAAAGTCGGGTTTTGGAAACTTGTGGTTTTTGGTGTATTTCGAATTGTTTCGATTGGGTAATGCCCAATTGGCCTATTTTGATGTATTTCTATTGATTTTGATCGGATACTACACCCGTGGAGGCCGATATTCGTGGAAAAAGAGTTGTCTCTTAGCGGTTTCGTACCGGAGTTGAGATAAGTGGCTTGTCTAACCTCGTGTGGGGGAACCTTCACCCCTAGGATATTATGTGATAATTTAAATGCCTTGTACGCGAGGCGACGGGCGTGTACATGTGCAGATTGTTGGAACTCACTTTACTTGAATTGTCCAATTTGTAATATTCTTGTTCTTAGTTGATTAAATTGTGACATTTACCTGATATTTGTTAGGAAAGCATGATTAGATAGGATTTATCTGTCTAATTGCCTAATTGTCTTACTTGAACTTCTTGATAATTGTTGGCACTAGTTTTGGTGAAGTTGTAGTTAAGCATATTATATGTTCTCTGTGCGTTTCTTTTATTGTTTGTGTTAGCAGACTGCGGGTTTGGTTCCCGAAGATCGCAGGGCTGTGGGTTCGATTCCCAGAGTCCCGGGTGTTATTGTTTGTGGACTGCGGGTTCGATTCCCGGAGATCCAAGGGCTGCAGGTTCGAATCCCGGAGACCCGGAGTTTATTGATATATTTATTAAGATACGGACTGCGGGTTCGATTCCCGAAGATCCAAGGGCTGCGGGTTCAATTTTCGTAGACCCGAAGTTTATTGATATATTTATTAAGATACGTACTGCGGGTTCAATTCCCGGAGATCCAAGGACTGCGGGTTCGATTCCCAGAGACCCGGAGTTTATTGATATATTTATTGAGATACGGTAGTTAAATAATCGTAGTCACTCAGTAGTAATTACTTTATCATTGATTATTTCAGATTCATTCTTACTTATTCCAGCTTATTACTGTTTTGATCATTATGTTATTATTTCTCTCGATAGGGCCTCGACCTTCCTCGTCACTACTCCATCGAGGTTAGGCTTGGAACTTACTGAGTACCGCCATGGTGTACTCATGCTACTCTTCTGCACACTTTTGTTGTGTACATCCAGGTACATCAGGACAGGCTCATCCTAGGTGATTCAGTAGCACATCCGGAGACTCGAGGTATGATCCGCTACGTCCGCGGATCCGGAGAGCCTCCTTCTATTCTCATTGTGATAGTAGTTATTTTCCCCGTATTTCGTTGATTTAGACATTCTTGATGTATAGAGCCACAGTTGTACTCTCCCTTTTTAGTCTGTGTTACTCGTGGGATTTCGGGTCTTGGTGGTATGCTATATGGTATGGTTGATGAGTGTATGTGCCAAGCGACACTTGTTACATTCCTTTTATATCGTTTTTCCTCTATTTTGTTATTTAAAGTTTCATGAACTTGTATATTTCGTATCGTGTTAGGCTTCCCTAGTCGCGGAGACTGGGTGCCGTCATGACATGTTCACAATTGGTGAACTAGGGTCGTGACAAGTTGGTATCAGAGCACTAGGTTCATAGGAGTCACGAGACACGGACCGGTTACTTAGAGTCTCGCTGATCGATACGGAGACGTCTGTATTTATCTACGAGGCTATGTAACTGTTTAGGAAACTCTTCATTTCTTTTGGATTCCTTGTCGTGCGACATTTTTGGCACCAAATCTAAATTTCTTGTTTCTATTCTCTCACAGATGGTGAGGACACGTGCTACACGCGAGGATCAAGCACACGCGCCCCCTGTTGCCGCCGTCAGAGGCCGGGGCCGAGGTAGAGGACGAGGACGCGCCCGAGGTGTAGCCACAGCACCCGCGCGCGCTGCCGCTAAGGTACCACAAGGCAGGCCAGGTTAGAGCGCGAGCACCTGGTACACCAACTACAGCTGCTACTACTCCAGCACTATAGGAGACCCTTGCCCAGTTCATGAGTATGTATACCACTTTAGCTCAGGCAAGACTGCTTCCCTCTACTGCAGCTACATCTTAGGCCGGGGGAGGGGCCCAGACTCCCGCAGCCGCTACACCTGAGCAGCGAGTGCCACTGGGACAGGTTCCAGAGATTATGGTTATGCCTCCTGCCACCCCAGCACAGCCCGGAGGTGGGCCAGCTGCCTCCGAGGACGAGCAGCGTAGATTGGAGAGGTTCAAGAAATATGACCCTCCAGTGTTCAGTGGTTTGGCTACAGATGATGCATTGGGTTTTTTGGAGAAGTGTCATCGTATTCTTTGTACCATGCGGATAGTAGAGACCAGCGGGGTTTCCTTCACTGCTTTTCAGTTTCGTGGGGTCGCTTATGATTGGTGGCACATGTGTGAGTTGGATAGTCCAGACGAGTATGGTTCATTGACTTGGGCACAGTTTATTGATCTGTTTTTGATGGAGTTTGTTCCCCGCAGCCTTAGGGATTCTTGGCGATTGGAGTTTGAGCGGTTGCGACAGGGCTCCATGTCAGTATCGGAGTATGCTATTAGTTTCACCCGTCTAGCCAGGCATGCACCGGCTTTGGTAGCCACGGTCCGGGAGAGAGTGCGGAGATTTATCGAGGGCCTTATTCCGCCGATCCGATCCAGCATGGCCAGGGAGTTGGAGACAAACATACCTTATCAGCAGGCGGTAAGCATTGCCAAGAGGATCGAGAGTATGCTCCCTAGAGAGTGGAGAGAGGGGGAGGCCAAGAGGTCTCGTGAGTCAGGCCATTTCTCTGGTGCCCGCACTTCAGCAGCCGGTCGCTTTAGCAGGGGTTATTCCGGTCGTCCAGTTCATTCAGCATTACCAGCAGCCAGTAGTACTCCAGCTGGTGCCATGACAAACTAATCACCAATCATGGTTGATAAGCACTAATATATCCTCTTAAACATGAATCTATGTTAGTGTCATCACTAAGGAAACTCGACTCCTCTCCCACCGAAATCTTGTGGTAGTATGACTTTACTGAAAATGCACATCACTTCGTGCCACCCACCTCCACGAGTCCTCGCAGCTGAGATTGTTACTCTGTAAAATTCCTTCAACCTTTGAAATCCATCCATCTCCCATTCATGTGAATTCCAGACAGTGAAATTCCTCCTCTTTTACCACCTGAATCTGCTGTTGCCTCTGATTTTGTTATCACAAATATTATCTTGGTTAGTCACAGAGAGGCATCTATTCGATCCTGGTTCCACTTTTTCATATGTGTCCTCTTATTTTGCTTCACATCTGGGTGTGCCTCGGGATTCTTTGAGTTCCCCCATCTATGTTTCCACTCCGGTGGGAGATTCTTTGGCTGTGGACAGTGTGTATCGGTCATGTTTGGTTACTATTTGTGGTTTTGAGACCAGAGCGGATCTATTGTTGCTCGGGATGGTCGATTTTGATATTATTCTGGGCATGGACCGGTTGTCTCCCCATTATGCTATTCTTGATTGTCACGCCAAGACCGTGACGCTGGCTATGCCAGGCATTCCACGTATTGAGTGGAGTGGTACTCTAGATCACACCCCCAACCGTGTTATTTCCTTTCTCAAAGCTCAACGTATGGTTGAGAAGGGGTGTGCTGCTTATCTAGCTTATGTGAGGGATGTCAGTATTGACGCTCCTTCTATTGATTCCGTTCCAGTGGTACGTGATTTCGCTGATGTATTTCCAGCTGATCTCCCGGGCATGCCGCCCGACAGAGATATTGATTTTGCTATTGATTTGTTGTCGGGCACTCAACCCATTTCTATTCCACCGTACCGTATGGCTCCTCCTGAGTTGAAGGATCAGTTACAGGAGTTATTGGGCAAGGGTTTCATTCGACCCAGTGTTTCGCCTTGGGGTGTCTCCTGTGTTGTTTGGGAAGAAGAAGGACGCTTCTATGTGTATGTGCATTGATTATCTCTAGTTGAACAAAGTTATAGTGAAGAACCAGTATCCTTTGCCACGTATTGATGACTTGTTTGATCAGCTACAGGGCACACAAGTGTTCTCCAAGATTGATTTGCACTCCGGTTATCATCAGTTGAAGATTCGGGAGCCAGATATCTTAAGGACTCGATATGGACTCGGTATGGTCACTACGAGTTCCTCGTGATGTCTTTCGGGCTGACTAATGCCCCAACCGCCTTTATGCATTTGATGCACAGTGTCTTCAGGCCATATCTGGACTCGTTCGTGATAGATTTTATTGATGATATTCTAGTATTTTCCCGTCGTCGAGAAGAGCACGAGCAGCATCTGAGGATAGTGCTTCAGACTCTGAGGGAGAAGCAGCTATATGCCAAGTTCTCTAAATGTGAATTCTGGCTGAGTTCAGTGGCATTTCTAGGCCACGTGGTGTCGAGCGATGGTATTCGAGTGGATCCGAGGAAGGTAGAGGCCGTGCAGAGTTGGCCCAGACCCTCCTCAGCTACTGAGATTCGTAGTTTCCTTGGTTTGGCGGGTTATTATCGTCGTTTCGTAGAGGGGTTCTCTTCGATCGCAACACCTATGACCAGATTGACCCAAAAGGGAGCCCCTTTCCAGTGGACAGATGAGTGTGAAGCGAGCTTTCAGAAGCTCAAGACAACTTTGATTTCGGCCCATATCTTGATGTTGCCTACACGTTCGGGGTCCTATACAGTATACTGTGATGCTTCACGAGTTGGACTCGGTGCTGTAGATGCATGACGGTAGGGTGATTGCCTACGCGTCCAGACAGCTGAAGGTGCATCCAGATAACTGAAGGTGCATGAGAAGATCTATCCTGTTCACGCCTTGAAGATTTGGCGTCATTACTTGTATGGGGTTCCTCGTGAGATCTACACTGATCACCAGAGCTTGCAGCACTTGCTTAAGCAGAAGAACCTGAATATGTGTCAGAGGAGATGGTTGGAGCTACTGAAGGACTATGATATTACTATTCTCTATCATCCGGGCAAGGCAAATGTAGTTGCCGATGACTTGAGTCGCCGGGCGGAGAGTTTGGGGAGTTTCGCATATCTACCAGCTTCGGAGAGGCCTATGGCGACGGATGTTCAGGCTTTAGCCGGGCAGTTTGTTAGACTGGATCTTTGGGAGCCAGCCAGGTTCTGGCCTGTGTGGTTTCTCGGTCTTTTCTATTTGATCGCATCAGGGAGCGTCAGTTCGACGACCCTCATTTGCTTGTCCTCCAGGATAGAGTTCGGCATGGTGATGCTCGAGATGTTACCATCGGAGATGATGGGGTTATTAGGATGCAGGGGCGTATTTGTGTGTCTAATGTAGATGATCTTCGAGAGCTGATTCTAGCAGAGGCCCATAGCTCGCGGTATTCCATCCATCCGGGTGCCGCAAAGATGTATCAAGACTTGAGGCAACATTACTTGTGGAGGTGGATGAAGAGGGATATAGTTGATTATGTTTCTAGGTGCCTCAACTATCAGCAGGTGAAGTATGAGCATCAGCGTCCGGATGGGTTGATGCAATAGATTGATATTCCAGAGTGGAAATGGGAGCGCATCACCATGGACTTCGTATAGCTTTTGCGGACTGTTAGAAAGTTTGATTCCATTTCGGTCATTGTGGATCGGCTGACCAAGTCCGCCCATTTCATACCGGTGAGCACTACTTATTCATCGGAGCGACTGCAAAGATCTATATCAGGTAGATAGTTCGGCTGCATGGTATTCCAGTTTCCATCATTTCATATAGAGGCACTCAGTTCACTTCACGGTTCTGGAGAGCCGTACAGCAGGAGTTAGGCACTCGGGTGGAGCTAAGCACAACGTTTCACCCCCAGACTGATGGTCAGTCCGAGCGCACTATTCAGATTTAGGAGGATATACTCCGTGCGTGCGTAATTGAGTTTGGAGGTTCATGGGATCATTTCTTGCCACTGGCGGAGTTTGCTTATAACAACAACTACCAGTCCAGTATTCGGATGGCACCGTATGAGGCTCTATATGGTAAGAGGTGCAGGTCTCCCGTAGGTTGGTTCGAGCCGGGCGAGGCCAAACTACTAGGTACTGATATGGTCCAGGATGCAATGGACAATTTAACTGTTCCCCTAAGTTCATTTCTGCTATTGTGGTTTACCGGGAGGGTCGGTTCTGGAATTTGGAGTGTTTTGGGACACTTAGTCCCTAAATGAGAGCTTTATAGTTGGAAAATGGCTCGTATTCGGAACAGCATTAAGACGACCTCGGAACAGAAATCCGATGGTTCCATTAGCTCCGTTAGGTGATTTCGGGGTTGGGAACGCGTTCGGAATGTATTTTGGAGGTCTATAGCTCAACTAGGCTTGAAATGCCGAAGTTTGAAATTTTTGGAAATCTGATCGATAGGTGAGATTAACAATTTTTGTAGCTTCGTTATGTGATTTTGGGTATGTCTGCAAATTTTCAGGTCATTCGAACGTCGTTTGGTCGGGTTTTTTATTGAATGTTGGTTTCAGAAGTTTAGATAAAAACTTAGGCTTGAATCCGCTATAATTCGATATTTTCTGTGTTTAAGGACATGTTTTTATGATAGGAACAAGTTTGTATGGTGATTTGGAGTAGAATTGCATTTTTGGTTGAGGTCCCGGGGGCCTCGGGATGAGTTTCGGGTGATTAAACGGCAAAATCTGGATGCTGCAGCAGGTTGGTGCCTGCCTTATGTTGTTTTCGCTTCTGCGGAGCTTGGACCGCAGAGGCGAGTCTGCAGAAGCGACTTGGCTCCGCAGGAGCGAGTTTGTGGGAGGCCAGCCTAGTCCACAGAAGCGGACCTCAGATCGCGGAGGCGGTCACGCAGGAGCGGAAAGCCATCCGCAGGAGCGGGAGTGGGCTTTTTGGGCGTCTTCCGCAAGAGCGGACATTTGTCCGCATAAGCGGAGTCGCAGAGGCGACTGGGTTTCCGCAGAAGCGGATTTCGAGTAAATAGCCAAGGGCCGCAGAAGCGACCATATGTCCGCAGACGCGGAGTCGCAGGAGCGGCCTGGAGACCGCAGAAGCGATCTCGCCGAAGCGGATCTAGCTCCGCAGAGGCGAAAATCGGCCTGTGTTTAATGAGCAGTAAGGGTTAAAAATTTCAGAACGGTCTAATACGC
This sequence comes from Nicotiana noctiflora, assembly GCA_032618575.1. Lineage (NCBI taxonomy): Eukaryota > Viridiplantae > Streptophyta > Magnoliopsida > Solanales > Solanaceae > Nicotiana > Nicotiana noctiflora. Next base: position 249,866 of record JASVEL010008077.1, read on the forward strand.
TAAGGCACCATTTGAGAGGCGATTTTCAGAGAAACCAAAAGGGTTCTTCAGGTAATCATCTATGGACTTAAATTATGTCATTTTCTTGCTAAACTATGGTGATTTTGACTGAAATTGGAGGAATTAGGGGTGTGTTAATGGAGGTTTTCACCCTAGGCTTGGGTTATAGGGAATCAATGATTTGAATGGGAAAATGGAGTCCGATTTTGGTAAATTTTATATGCATAGACTCGAGTTGAGAAAAGGAACCCGAATATATAACTTTTGTAATTTTTCGAGAAGCGTACCGAAAGTCGGGTTTTGGCAACTTGTGGTTTTTGGTGTATTTCGAATTGTTTCGATTGGGTAATGCCCAATTGGCTATTTTGATGTATTCTATTGATTTTGATCAGATACTACACCTGTGGAGGCCGATATTCGTGGCAAGAAACTTGTCTCTTAGCGGTTTTGTACCGGAGTCGAGGTAAGTGGCTTGTCTAACCTCGTGTGGGGGAACCTTCACCCCTAGGATATTATGTGATAATTTAAATGCTTTGTACGTGAGGTGACGGGCGTGTACATGCGCTGATTGTTGGAACTCATTTTACTTGAATTGTCCAATTCGTGATATTCCTGTTCTTAGTTGATTAAATTGTGATATTTACCTGATATTCGTTAGGAAAGCATGGTTTGATAGGATTTATCTGTCTAATTGCCTAATTGTCTTAATTGAACTTCTGGATAATTGTTGGCACTGGTTTTGGTGAAGTGGTAGTTAAGCATATTATATTTTCTCTGTGCGTTTCTTTTATTGTTTGTGTTGGTGGACAACGGGTTCGATTCCCGGAGATCCCAGGGTTGTGGGTTCGATTCCTAGAGACCCGGAGTGGTATTGTTTGTGGATTGATATATAATTGTGATATGGACTGCGGTTTCGATTCCCGGAGATCCTGAGATATTGAGACACCTCCTGAGACATTGAGACACGGCTGCGGGTTCGATTCCCGGAGACCCAGAGATACTGATATTGGGACTGCGGGTTAAATTCTCGTAGCTCCTGAGTTGTTGGATATAGAGAGGGACTGTGGGTTCAATTCCCACAGGTCCTGGACTTGTTGGTTTGAGTTTATGTTGTGTTGGTTGCTTGTAGTTAGCTAATCGTAGTCTGTTGTAGTAAATACTTCATTGTTGTTATTTTAGATTCATTATTACTTATTCCCGCTTATTATTGTTTTGATCATTATGTTATTGTTTTCTCGGTAGGGCCCTGACCTTCCTCGTCACTACTCCATCGAGGTTAGGCTTGGCACTTACCGAGTACCGCCGTGGTGTACTCATGCTACTCTTCTGCACACTTTTGTTGTGCAGATCCAGGTACATCAGGACAGGCTCATCCTAGGTGATTCAGCAGCACGTCCGGAGACTCGAGGTATGATCTGCTACGTCCGCGGATCCGGAGAGCCTCCTTCTATTCTCCTAGTGATAGTAGTTATTTTCCCTCGTTTTGTTGTTTTAGACATTCTTGATGTATAGAGCCACAGTTGTACTCTCCCTTTTTAGTCTGTGTTACCCGTGGGATTCCGGGTCTTGGTGGTATGCTATATGGTATGGTTGATGAGTGTATTTGCCAAGTGGCACTTGTTACATTCCTTTTATATGGTTTTCCGCTATTTTCTTATTTAATGTTCATGAACTTGTATATTCCGCATCGTGTTAGGCTTACCTAGTCGCGGAGACTGGGTGCCGTCATGACAGGTTCACGATTGGTGAACTATGGTCGTGACATAAATAGAGCAATAAGTAGGTGTTGTGCTGCTACAAATAAAAGTAACTATATTCATTACTAAATCTGAAGCTTGGTAAAAACGGTTTAGCATATTGATAGCATCCTTAATATATTCATTCTTGTATCAGAAATATAATAATGTAAGGCACTTGTATATATCTAATCATACTGATTGACTCTCCTATGCTTTTAAAAATCCTAACATCAAACTGCTAAACAACCAAAACCATACAATAACAGGTATTGTCCGAAATAGAGACAAAAAACCAATATGACTAAGGTCTAGAATATTAGATTATCTTGAGTTTCTTCAGTCAAATTTAGCTTAAAAATTTAGAATCGATATGAAATTTTTGTGAACTCACCGTGTCAACTAAGCATGTTACATACAAATGTTATCCAGCTGTAAAATATTATAGTTAAACGTCTAAATTAGGAAACTAGAAGTAAAATTTTTGCCACTAAGCGTCCTAGAGATGTCAAAACTCCATATAAGGCAGAATACAACATAGATGATTGAAATTCCAATAGCTTTATGTCAGTTGGCGTCGAGGATTTTGAGAAAACCTAACATAAGTTGTTATTTTACAGGTTAAAATTTGATTTGTGATAATTAAATTAACCTCGTATTGCAGCAATATATTCCAACTATAGTAGTATCCAAAAATCAGAGGTAAAAACTAGACTTAATCGCATTCAGAAATAGCAACAAAAAGTGGCTTTAGTGCATCCCAAAATGGTAGCAAAAGATCTTCCACTGGAAAAAGCACTAACAAATGACAGTTGTTTAAGTTTTTTGGCTTTTTTGCATAATAAAATTGTTGGACTTTTAAGCCATTGGGCTTTAAAGATGAGTAGTGTGAATTGGGTAATGGTGGGAAATTAAATGGACTGGATTGGGCTTCAAAATTTGGCCCGGTTTATTTGGTTAAACTAGTTGACCCAGTTTGATAAATAACGTTGAAAGAACGTATCTTCCTATCAGGTGTCTATTCACAATGAACAGATACCATGAAGAAGCACCATACCTTTTCACAAACAGACACCATGAAGAGGCACCATACCTTTTCACAAAGCCAACAATTTCCTATAAATTCAGGCATGGCTTTCATTCTAGATATTCAGAAATTCAGAAATTCAGAAATTCTTTCCTTCTCTCTGCAAGTTCATTAATCCAAAAATTCTTGAGCTTTCTCGTTCCTTGAAAACCGTAAGTGTGATTCGCTCCGCTCTTTGAGTTCGTTGGTATCCTGCTTCTTGTATTGCCACTGTCGCAGGAAGGTTATTCCGTTTTATCCTGGGAGGATTTAATCCATTACCTTGGCAACTGTGAGGGGGTTAAAATTCCTTAAGGACACACAAGCAAATTGTGAACTCGGAATTATATATTCTATTTCTTCTTCCTCTTGTTTTTCCCTTAACAGTGTTGATTTTGATAATACGCGTTGCCTAACATCTTAAGGAATTTTAAAGAAAAAAATAATAATAATAATAATAATAAACGTACGAGTTTGAAGTATATAAAAACTTCACCATTGTTACGTGTTGTATGTTTGGTTTGGTATTCAGTTTGAAGATATAAAAACTTCACTGATTTAATAAAGTTCTGTATTATTATTATTTTTTTTCTCCGGCATTGTTTTACATTAACTTGGAGACTAAATCCTTGTTGCTTTCTACTCCATTAATTATTTCTCTCTGGTTTAAAGTACATAAAAACTTTGCCGGAATAATAAACGTACGGGTTTGAAGTATATAAAAACTTCACCATTGCTACGTGTTGTATGTTTGGTTTGGTATTCAGTTTGAAGATATAAAAACTTCATTGATTTAATAAAGTTCTGTATTGTTTTTGACTTTACAGAAATATGACGAATGAAAACCAAACTAATGGAAATTTTGCGGGAACCGGTGCTACTATGACGAGTGTTGTTGCATTGTCAAGCCGTTCTACTCTGGCCCATGCTATGACACCGGCAGAAAAACCCGGAAAGTTTTCCGGTATTGACTTCAAACGCTGGCAAATGAAGATGTTCTTCTATCTTACTACGTTGAGTTTGCAATGTTTTATCAAGGAGGATCCTCCGGTCATGGCTGAGGATACTCCGGACAATGAACGACTTGTTGTAACCGAAGCATGGAAACATTCTGATTTCTTATGCAAAAATTACATTTTGAGTTGTTTGGAAGATGGTTTGTACAATGTCTATAGTGTCATGGAAACGTCAAAAGCGTTATGGAATGCTCTTGAGAAAAAGTACAAGACCGAGGATGCAGGACTTAAGAAGTTCGTGGCTGCAAGGTTCCTGGATTTCAAGATGATTGACACTAGGTCGGTCATAACACAAGTCCAAGAACTACAAGTCATTGTACATGACCTCCTTGCTGAAGGTATGGTCATTAATGAGGCCTTTCAAGTTGTTGCTTTCATTGAGAAACTACCTCCGTTGTGGAAGGATTTTAAGAATTATCTTAAACACAAACGGAAGGAGATGACTCTAGAAGACTTGATTGTTCGTTTGAGGATAGAAGAGGACAACAAAAATGCTGAAAAGAAGTCACGTGGAAACTTGACAATTGTGGGGGCAAACATTGTTGAGGAGGCACCACAAAATAAGAAGAGGAAGAAAGCTTCTGGACCAAAGAATTACCCAAGCAAGAAGAAGTTCAAGGGTAATTGCCACAACTGTGAAAAAATTGGGCATAAGGCGGCAGATTGTCGTGCGCCAAAGAATGATAGGAAGAAAAAGAATCAAGCCAACATGGTTGAAGATGAAATGGAAGACTTGTGTGCCATGTTGTCCGAATGCAACTTGGTAGGAAATCCGAAAGAGTGGTGGATAGATTCTGGAGCCACCCGCCATGTTTGTGCTAACAAGGAATTATTTTCTTCTTATGTCCCCGCAAGTCCCGACGAGACTATCTTCATGGGAAATTCATCTACGGCCAAAATTGAAGGAGTTGGCAAGATTGCGTTGAAGATGACGTCTGGAAAAATAGTGACTCTAAACCAAGTCCTCCATGTTCCAGAAATTCGCAAGAATCTTGTGTCTACCTCACTTCTTGTCAAGAATGGATTCAAATGTATTTTTGTTTCTAATAGTGTTGGAATTAGTAAGAACGATTTGTATGTTGGAAAAGGTTACCTAAGTGAGGGCCTTTTCAAGCTAAATGTAATAGCAGTTCCAATGAATAAAGTGAATGCTTCTTCTTACTTGCTTGAGTCAAACACTTTATGGCATGCGCGTTTAGGTCACGTAAACTTCAAAACATTGCGAAAGATGATAAATCTAGAAGTATTGCCAAAATTTGATTGCATTAATTCTAAATGTCAAATATGTGTGGAATCAAAGTATGCTAAGCATCCTTATAAGTCCGTTGAAAGGAATTCAAGTCCTTTAGACTTAATTCACACAGATATTTGCGACATGAAGTCAACACCATCTCGCAGTAGAAAAAAGTATTTTATTACTTTTATTGACGATAGCACGAGATACTGCTATGTTTATTTACTTAATAGTAAAGATGAGGCAATTGATGCTTTCAAGCAATACAAGAGTGAAGTTGAAACGCAACTAAACAAAAAGATCAAAATGATAAGAAGTGGTAGGGGTGGCGAATATGAATCTCCTTTTGAAGAAATATGTTTGAAAAATGGAATTATTCACCAAACAACTGCCCCTTACTCTCCACAATCTAATGGAATTGCGGAGAGGAAGAATCGAACGTTGAAGGAGATGATGAATGCATTGCTAATAAGTTCTGGCTTACCACAGAACTTGTGGGGGGAAGCTATACTTACAACTAATCGGATAATCAACCGTGTACCTCATAGTAAAACACAATCCATTCCTTATGAAAAGTGGAAAGGAAGGAAGCCTAGCTTGAAATACTTCAAAGTGTGGGGGTGTTTAGCTAAGGTACAAGTTCCTAAACCTAAAAGGGTTAAGATAGGTCCAAAAACGGTTGATTGTGTATTTATTGGATATGTAACCAATAGCAAGGCATATCGTTTTCTGGTTCATAAATCAGAAAATCCTGAGATTCACATTAATACGATAATAGAATCAGATAATGCTGAATTCTTTGAAACTATTTATCCGTATAAAAAGGAAAGTGAAGTGACATGCCAAAAGTCAAAACGACCTCGGGAGGAAATAACATATGGTATGCCTAATGAAGAAAATCCGAGAAGAAGTAAACGTCAAAGGACATCTACTTCATTCGGTCCAGATTTTTTGACTTTTCTGTTAGAAAATGAGCCTCATACCTTCAAGGAAGCAATGTCTTCCTCAGAGGCACAATATTGGAAAGAAGCCGTCAATAGTGAAATAGAATCCATATTGAGCAACCATACTTGGGAATTGGTTGATCTTCCTCCAGGTAACAAAACGTTGGGTTCTAAATGGATTTTCAAGAAGAAAATGAAAGACGATAGTACTATTGACAAATACAAGGCAAGACTTGTCGTCAAAGGATTTAGACAACGAGAAGGTCTTGACTATTTTGACACATACTCACCGGTAACAAGAATTACATCCATTCGGATGCTAATCGCGTTAGCCGCCTTGTATGATCTTCAAATCCATCAAATGGATGTGAAAACAGCCTTCTTAAATGGTGATTTAGAGGAAGAAATCTACATGGACCAACCAGAGGGGTTTGTGGTTCCGGGAAAAGAAAAGAAGGTGTGTCGACTTGTTAAGTCCCTTTATGGACTAAAACAAGCACCCAAGCAATGGCATGCGAAATTTGACCAAACAATGTTGTCAAATGGATTTAAGATTAATGAATGTGATAAATGTTTTTACATTAAAAACGTTCCAAATCATATAGTCATTGTTTGCTTATATGTTGATGATATGCTAATAATGAGCAAAGACGTTGCCGACATTCAAACTACAAAGCGCATGCTTGCTAGTAAGTTTAATATGAAAGACTTAGGAGTTGCCGATATAATTCTAGGAATTAAAATCCAAAGGACTCCTCAAGGTCTAGCTTTGTCTCAATCACATTACGTGAAAATGGTACTTGAAAAATTCAAACATTTGGAATTTAGAAGTGCAAGGACTCCAATTGACTTAAAACATCATCTTATGAAGAATAAAGGTGAAAGTACATCTCAATTGGAGTATGCTCGTGTGTTAGGAAGCTTAATGTACATCATGAACTGTACACGACCTGATATAGCTTGTCTTCGTCGATTCACAAGTAATCCCAACAAACATCATTGGGTGGCAATGAAACGAGTTCTGGGATACTTGGAGTATACTCAAGACTACGCTTTGCACTACAATAAATATCATGCAGTTATCGAAGGATATAGTGATGCAAATTGGATAACCGGCTCAATAGAAACAAAGTCCACAAGTGGATATGTGTTTACGGTTGGTGGAGGAGAAGTATCTTGGAAGTCTTCTAAACAGACGTGTATTGCTCGCTCTACAATGGAATCAGAGTTTATAGCATTGGATAAAGCCGGTGAAGAAGCTGAATGGCTTCGAAATTTTTTAGAAGACATTCCGTTCTGGCCAAAACCTTTGGCTCCTATTTGCATACATTGCGATAGTGAGGCTGCAATAGGACGGGCAGTGAGCGTTATGTATAACGGAAAGTCTCGTCATATACGGCGAAGACATAATACCATTAGACAACTACTTTTTAGTGGAATTATCACTATTGATTATGTAAGATCAAAGGATAATATTGTGGATCCGCTTACAAAAGGCTTAACTAGAGAGGGAGTTGAGAAATCATCTAAGGGAATGGGACTATGGCCGATGACAAGTCAACATGGCGGTAACTCTACCTAGAATTTTGGATGTTCCGAGATCTAGGTTCAAGGAGCTCAAACAAAGTTGTGATTGACCGGTTCAACATTGTCAAAATAAAATCTTTGGTCCATTCTCGTGATGAAGACAATGTTCAGTAACAAGGATAGATCTTTACACGTTCTTTAATAATTACCTAAATTTGATGAGGTGTCTATCAAATAGTGACAATCTAAAGGATTACATGTTTAGGAATCACCTATGTAAGTGTGAAGTGTAAGCCGCTTCAAGGAGAATTCTGTAAGGCCAATTCTCTACGCACTTATGAGACCAGGCGGTGTTCATGGCTGAAACGAACACAATAATGAGAACCAAAAGACGGTTAAGGGTCGATTGTGTGACATATGGTTGTCTAGGTATACACCAAAGTTCGACGGTTCAAAGATATCAAATCTACCGATTGACCGAGTATATCCGACATATGTTCACTATGGAAAGTTCAAAGGGAAACCTACTTATCCGGATGCGATCGATCTTTTCTTGCGAATCACACAATTTCCATGTTTTTTTTTCTATATAGCCATTCCCCATTCATGTGGGGGATTGTTGGACTTTTAAGCCATTGGGCTTTAAAGATGAGTAGTGTGAATTGGGTAATGGTGGGAAATTAAATGGACTGGATTGGGCTTCAAAATTTGGCCAACAATTTCCTATGAATTCAGGCATGGCTTTCATTCTAGACATTCAGAAATTCAGAAACCAACAAAATACTTTCCCTGTCTCTGCAAATTCATTAATCCAAAAATTCTTGAGCTTTCTCGTTCCTTGAAAACCATAAGTGTGATTGGCTCCGCTCTTTGAGTTCGTTGGTATCCTGCTTCTTGTATTGCCACTGTCGCAGGAAGGTTATTCTGTTTTATCCTGGGAGGATTTAATCCATTACCTTGGCAACTGTGAGGGGGTTAAAATTCCTTAAGGACACACAAGCAAATTGTGAACTCGGAATTATATATTCTATTTCTTCTTCCTCTTGTTTTTCCCTTAACAGTGTTGATTTTGATAATACGCGTTGCCTAACAAAAACTTCATATTAATTATAAGAGGGAAAGAAATTTCAAATACCTTTCAAGAGTTTTTCGGAAGAGGAATTTTTATTTCCACCTTATGTTTGTTGTAGGAAGTATTTCCTTTGTTGGTTGTGTGTGAGTGCTACTCTTGTTCCCCTATAGCAACATGCTTAATTTTTCATTTGCTTCCTTCTGCAACATCTTTGATGGTGGATGGCATTTGTGAAGTCAGATTGCCTTTGGCCATGAAAGACAAAATGACCAACTTTTTCGAGAAAGCAATGTCATCCACATAAAGCAAAAAAAGGATAATACCTCATGTCGACCTCCTTATAAATATTGAATGATCCGATTTACTTATTTGAAAACCGGCTCCTTCCTCTACACCTATTTCAGCTCTTATACATGCTGCTGTCACAGGTCGGTCAAATTGTCTGCGAGTACATAAACTGCTTGAATAGAGGTTATGGACCCTTCTTTGGTAGAAGTAATTCTTTTTTGTAAAGAACCTATTTCGGTACTCAGGGTGAGTTGATAGCCCACAGCGAAAGGTGTTTTTCTAATAAACGTTGGTTACATTTCTTCATGTTATTTTTACCAATAACCGGTTATGGATGAGTGCTCTTGGAGTAGCCGGTCTAACCCTGAACCTACGTGCCTATGACTTCGTTTCTCAGAAAATTCGCGCAGCTCATTACTAAACATATTGAAGAGATGAAATATAACCAAGGTATTGAATCGATCATCAGAAAAAGAATTAGGCAAAAAAATATGATACATTCCGGGAAAATCAAACTTCCGTGGAAGAGAAGCAAATAAATGGATTTCATAAAAATTCTCGTAGAATCGAGAATGAAGATTTCATTCTGTACATGGTAGATCATGAATTAGTATCTAATTCCAATTTCCAAAAAAAACAATTCCATGGCACTGTATCATGGTTTTCTGTAAATAGCTTTTTCATTTGAATATTAAATATTTTGCCAGTCAATTGCCTTTGCGCATTCACAAGAGGTGGTAGTTCTTTCTAGAAAAATAAGATAGGTTATTCATGTGTGAGAGGAGGCTCAAATTGCAGAACATAGTTGTTTGTAATTTTTTTAGGTTAACAATGTACCTTCACATTGAATATATTATAGAGATCTTCCGAAGTTAGAAGTAATATGTTTTTCGCATGCTCATCAGAAATAGTCGTTATTGTAAAACCGTTTTGTTCGTGACAGTGACCTCGAATTGGCATCTACCGTAAAAATAAAAGAAATACATAGTCAAATGGATGGATAACATATAATATTAAAAATATAAACATGCTGCGTAGATCGGCAGCAATTAGTGCAATAAAATTTTCTCCACGGGACAGTTCTTATGAAGTGTTGTTTGCAGTCTGAATAAGGAAGTCAAAAATGATAAAATATCTCAAATTCGCGAAATGAAATAACTTATATGTTCTGTCCAGACCTTTTCTCATCTGTGGTACAGCATTTGCGATTAAATCCTCCGCTTCTGCGGAAATCACTTAATAACCCAAATCTGCATCTGTGATGTCACTTCTGCATTTGTGATCTCACTTCTGCATCTACGACTCTGTAGATGCGGTCTCCCTAACCGCTTCTGCGAACTAGCCTCCGCTTATGCGGCACCGCACCTGTGGTCCCTAATCTACAGGTGCAAAAATATCATAAGCAGCAAATTCAGCAGCTGCAACAGAAATTCAACTTCTCTGTTAACCATTCAAAATCACTCTGAAGCCCCCGGGACCTTAACCAAAAGCACAAACACATCCTAAAATCTTATTCAAACTTGTTACAATCCTCAAAACACCTCAAACATTATCAATTCACCCAAATCCCATCGGATTCAAGCCTAAGTTTCTAAAATCTTTCAAACTCCGCTTTTAAACAAAAACCCAACCAAACTACGTTCGAATAACCTAAAATTTTGCACACACATCCCAAATGACATAACGAAGCTACTGCAACTCTCGAAATTCCATTCCGACCCCTATATAAAAATCTCGCCTACCAATCAAAAATCGCCAAAATATCAACTTCCCCAATTCAAGCCTAAATCTACTCCAAACCTCCAATACCCATCCAGATCACACTCCTAAGTCTCAAATCACATCTTGAAGCTAACCGAACCATCGAAACTCACATCCGAGCCTTCTAACACATAAGTCAACATTCGGTTGTTGTTTCCAACTTAAACTTCCTCAAAAAAAACTAAGTGTCTCAAACTTCACCAAAATCATTCTGGATTCGATCCAACAAACCTGATACCACAAAACACTAACAAATAAAACATAAGGAAGAAGAAATGGGGGACTTGTTTTCAAATCATTTATTACAAAAACAATAACAACAACAACAACAACAACAACAACAACAACAACAACAACAACCCAGTATAATCTCACACGTGGGGTCTGGAGAGGGTAATATGTACGCAGACCTTACCACTACCCCCGAGGGCAGAGGGGCTATTTTCAGGAGACCCTCGGCTCAAGACATAAGCAAGAGACGATAAGTTAGTACTATCATTAGACTGATACTAAAAATAGCATGAAATACACAACATAACACAAAATAACAAAATAGCAGCAATATAAGAAATATGAGAAATACGAAATAGATGAAAGGTATACTAATATCCAATAGATAACTCCCTGTATCGGTAGCTCATCAGTAACATCCTACGATTACCTCATAACTAGCTAGTATCACTCTAGTGCGCTATGAAAATATTCACAACTTCCCCTAACCTACAACTTTAATGCTCGACCTCCACAATCCCCTATCAAGGGCCATGTCCTCGGTAATCCTAAGACGTGCTAAGTCTTGCCTAATCACCTCTCCCCAATACTTCTTAGGCCTTCCTCTACCTCTTCTCATGTCCACCACAGCCAGTCGCTCACACCTTCTCACCGGTGCATCGGTGTTTCTCCTCTGAATGTGCCCAAACCATCTTAGTCTTGCTTCCCGCATTGTGTCCTCTATGGGGGCCACACCCACCTTCTCTCGAATGTCTTCATTCCTAATCTTATCCATCCTTGTATGCCCGCACATCCACCTCAACATCCTCATCTCTACTACTTTCATCTTTTGGGTGTGTGACTTGTTAACCGGCTAACACTCGGTCCCATACAGCATTGCAGGCCTAACCACTGCTTTATAAAACTTACCTTTTAGTAATAATGGAATGAATCAAGAATTTGGTAACATAAATGGTATCTAGAAGGTGAGCATAGTTAAGTCTGTAGTCATAGCCCGTGACGATGTTTGGAAAACTTAGTGATATTTCTAGGGAAAATTTCACGTTAAAACAAGTGGGCTGCTTCCTTTTCAATTTTATAGCCGATATTTAACTTTACAATTAAGTAGCCCATAAATTAGAGACCTATATGTGAAAAGAGGCATTATTTTCGGTAATTTGAGACTACCGAACGGGATTTTCTCTCATTCAGCTGGATTTTCTCAGATTCTTTCAAATCTTCTTCCCTAAATACATAAAAAACGAGATCCTGCGATAAATATAGGTATAAAACCCTAGCATTTCTTCTTCATCTAGAATTTATTCAATTTTTTTGTTACGAAGCAACGCAATTCTCCTTTTTGCTGCAATTTTGAGTTCAATGTTTTGTTGAATGGAGATTTTTCATGTTTACCTTCTTCATAGTGGAGAATAGAAAGAAAACAAGTTTGTGAATTTCGCCAGTGATTGTGTAATAATCGAGTCCGCATTCAACTACAACTATTTAGTTGCAGCTATTTCGGAACAGATTAGGATTGATAGTAATTTAAACACAATAGAGATTAACTTTGTCCCAAATGTTGGTTTGCCACCGATCATGATTTACAATGATACAGGAGTTAAGGTGTATAGAGAATTAAAGAAGAAAAATTTGAATTTCACTGAATATCCCCTGTTTGTGACAGTGAAAGAGATTTATGAAAATAATTTGGTCGTTACAAGTTCTATGGTTGCTTCAAGTTCCAGTTGTTTGGTTGCTATAGATTCAAATTCTAGAGATGTATCAACAACTGATAGCACTGAGATTATTGATAGTGAATTGATTGAAAACACGAAATTTAGTGAAAGCACGGGTATAATAGATAATATGTTGAATGAATTTGTTGAGGAGGATCAAGTTTATAAGGATAAAGATACACTTACGAATGTGATGAAGAACTTGGCTATATGTGAGAGGTTCCAATTCAAGGTGAGGAGATCAAACGCAACAAGGTATGTCATTAATTGTATATTCAGTTGTATAAATATGTATAAAGTAGAATATATTTGTGTATAGGTATTAAAATTAGAATATATACAGTTTGTATACAAGTGTATTTAGAAGTTGAATGATGTATAATACTAGGTATCACCTTACATGTCTGGATAACAATTGTGCTTGGAGTTTTAAATCTTCTGCCATTTTCGAGGCAAACATATTCAAAGTGAGCAGTTACAATAATAAGCACACATGTGGCTATGGTGAAAGATACATAACACAACGCCAAGCTACTTCGGGTATAATTGCTAGTATAGTCAAGGACAAGTATATTAATCCAAAAACATTTTACACCATAAATGATATAATAGAGGACATACAAAAGCAACATGGGATTGAAGTGAGCTACATGAAAGCATGGAGAGCTAAAGAAATAGCAATGGCAATGATAAGAGGGAGTCCGAGTGATTCATATAAGGAGTTGTCGAAGTATTTTTATATGTTGGAGCAAACGAATCCAGAAACGGTTACAAAGTTGCATAAATCAGAAGATGGATGCTTTCTTTATGCATATGTTTCGTTAGCATTGCAGACCGATAATGGTTGTTGAGGGAAGCTTCCTTAAAGTAGCATATAAGGGTTCCATATGAACTGCTTGCACACAAGATGGAGTTGGTGAGTTGACTAAATCTATGTTGTTTCTGCAGTTTGTATAATGTTTTAGTGTCATGTATAAAAGTTTATAGGATTTCACAACTGTTGTTTTTATAAAATTTACAGTTGGTATATATCTGTATAATTGTGTATAACTGTGTATAAGATTTGTATAAAATTTGCAGTTAGTATCTGCAGACTAATTTGCAGTCTGAATCCTAATATATATTTTTGTACAAACAGGAAAAATCCTTCCACTTGCGTATGCAATTGTGGATTCAGAGAATAACAAATCTTGGGAATGGTTCTTTGTCCAAATAAAGGGTACGTTTGGAGTTAGGGAAGGGATGTGTATAGTTTGAGATAGAAATGAAAGCATATTCAATGCAACAAAAGTCGTGTACCCAGAAATACCACATTGTATTTGCATATTTCACTTGTGGCAGAATATAAAGCGCACATTCAAGAAAAATCACAAACAATTGAAGGATATCTTCTTTGCTTTGGCAAGAGCTTACACGATAAAGAAGTTTGAGTACCATATGACAGAGTTGTGCAAAATTGATTTGAGGGTGCAGCCTTACTTGTTCGAAATTGGGTACGAAAGGTGGTCTAGAGCATATTCCAAGGTGAAAAGGTCGATGGTAATGACTTCCAATATTGCAGAGTCAATTAATGCAGCTAACAAGGATGCTAGAGAGTTACCAATAATGCGATTGCTGGAGTACATGACAAATTTGCCACAATAGTGGAATAACAAAGACAGAAAAAGTGCAATGGAGACATTTACAAAGCTTGGAGAAAAGTACGACAAACTCCTCCAAGAATATCTGATTGCATCGAAGCAAATGACGGTAAAATAAATCAAATATAATGAATATGGGCACTTCTGGCTTGCATTTTACTAATTGTACAAGAATGTATAACTATATATAATAAGGTATAATTTTCTTTAAAAAAAATTTTAAAAAAAACTTTTGCAGGTGAGGCCTGCTACGGATCAGTTATATACTGTGCTTGAAGGGCTAAGGAGAAACATAGTGTGCCTTGAAGAGGGAACATACAGTTGTGAAAAATTTCAAATGGATGAACTTCTATGTCTGCATGCTTGGGCGGTTTTGAAGAACCAGCAGCTGAAACCTGGCCAGTATTGCTCTTTTTACTACAAGAAGGATAAACTCCTTAGCACTTATGAATTTCCAGTGAATCCGATGCCAGATGAGAGTGTATGGGTAATACCAACAGAGGTGATGGAAGATGTGGTCCTACCACCTAAAGGGAGAAGGAATCCGGGAAGGCCAGGAAAGGAAAGACTCAAGCATGCTTTAGAGAAAGAGTCTAAGAAGGCATTTTCGTGTTCTGTTTGTGGACAGGGTGGTCACAATAGGAAAACATGTAGGAATCGACCAAAATAAATAGTTGGAAATAAAATGCTTCATATTACATTTGTTGTCATGTTGAGTAGTTAAGTTTCACAAAAAATATAGTTACAAATGTTGGTTAGTTAAGTTTCACAAGCAAGTGAAATATTTCATTATACATGTTTTGCTTATCCAATAATAGTCTCTTCCTGTTCTTAATGGTACTAAATATATCCATAGATTGTAGGAATACAAAGCAGGACTGCAAAAAATCACTGGTATCACATGTATATATATGTATAAATAAGAGTATAAGTTTGTATAAATTTGTATAACTATGTATATTACTATATACATATGTATAAAACCTGCTACATTAACAAAACTGCAACCATAATGAAAATACATGCTTTGTTAAAGGGAAAAAGCAACTGAAAATATTCATTAAAATGTAATTCATTCACAGCAACAATATGTAATGACTGCCTAAAATTACACAAAAATTAAAAAATATCTATAATATCCTTTAACGGTATCTCACAAGTAGCAGAATAGTTACAAAACTAGGCAACAACTCCTTATACATAGAAAAATTACAGTAAAATAAAAATAACAGAACTACTTTCTTGGTCGCCCCCTTTTCCTCTTCTTCAAAAGTCTCCATGTGAGTTCATCGTCACTAATTGCACCAGACTGTTGTTTTTTCCTTCCATAATCCCATAACAGAGATCCCCACCTGGTGCGAAGTGTCTCAATCAAAATTATCCTTTCGAATTTCTTTACCAAGGATGAAATACTCAGCAAAGCCAACAACAAAAGCACCACAATCACTATAATTAAAAAAAACGAATCAGATTCAAATAGATACACTAATAGTAAAATAATAAAACAATTGAGATTTATCTACCATTTGATCTGTTGGGAAACATTATTAACCAGATTAATCTGCAAAGCATCAGAATAGGATTTATCGGTATATACACCACTTTTCCAATAAATGCCCTTCTTCTCGACATAAAAATCAGAACTCTTCAAGAAGTAAGATATCAGAATTGCATAAGGTAATGCAGCATCCAAAACAAGTCTATCATTAAGAGCCCTACGGTTAGAGTCATAGATGTGGATGCATCTATCTACGAACGTAAACACACCCAAAACTCAGTGTCCCAATTTTGCTCTTCCACGCTTCACAAAGATAGGGAATAAGACGTGGTCAACAGTGTGCCACGGAATATTTGCATCACAATAATAACCTCTGATGTACTCTTCTATCTCATGCCCGTCAGGAATCACCGAAGGATCTTGATTCACATTGAAATCTTTGTATAGGGAGTTGATTTTGTTACCAAAGACAAAGTTGGTTGTAGTAAACCACATGGCAACACTCGGCCCATATTTTCCCCTCTTCCTCAAATAATAAGAAAGGACATCCAGGTGCTGAGACAAGAAATAAAACAGAACAACCATCACTGCCAGATTTTTTAAGTATAAAAGTTTATACACTATTATACATAAGTATACATATTTATACAAGGTTATACAATCTTATACTGTGATTATACAAAGTTATGTATACACTATGGGGGGTGTCAAAACAACAAAGATATGAAATAAAAATAAAAAGGAAATTAGAACAGAAATTTGTTAAAATACCGTGTCAATCAAAAGTCGACCACAATATGCAAGTGAGTGGAACCAATCCTTCTTCGTCACATAATACGAGCCAATAGTAAAACCTTCTGCAAGATTATTTACTTCATCGGGATATATATGTTTGGCACTTCAAATCACAAAAAATAAAAAGTAATCAGAAATACATTAATTGATAGTATAAAATCAGAACACTAAAGATTGAATAAAGTGAAAATACCTTCTCCTCGTATACATCCCATTATCAACAAACGCGCAAAACTCTTTAGCGAATGGCGACAATGTATCAAAATCATCAATTTCGATCGTGAAAGGATGCTTGATATCAAAAATTATCTTGGGCGCCAATTTTGATGCTCCGGAATCAAAAACTGCCAAATATGGAGATTTAGCATATTTTTCTAGAATTTTTGGTCGAACTGAATGGTCAGGAGAAATGTAATCATCTTCGATTTCTATGACAGATTGTTTGTGAAACATAAGTTGGGACATATGAGATCAATCTTCATCACAAATGTCATCCCAAAATGTGTCGCACTTAACATCACTTGCTGCTCCTTAGACATAGAAACACAAATAATACAAAACTTCAAAAAGAAGAAAAGAAAAATCAGACATAAAAAAAGCAGAACAAATACCATTATCAACACCATCAGTAACTCCCTCGTCATCTACCACATTATCTTTATTCATTTGATTGACAAAGTTAGGAACAACATCATATTAATAGCCATCAAATTTGCCAAAACCAGATGTATTATCATCAAACACGGGCTGGCGAATCTAATAAAAAATAATAGAAAGAGAGAAGGCATGTTGAGTTTAGAGAAGGCATAACTGTTAAGTGATTTGGGTTTATTAGTAAACAAATACCTTTGAATCAATAAACTCCTCCCTCGTTTGCTTGGGTTCCTTCATATTCAGAAAACTGAACACTTTTTCAAAGGAAGAAACAACATAGTTGTTGAGTGTTGTCATTGTATCAGTCAAATACAACAAAAGCAAATAAACAACCATGTTTATAACCAAAAAGTAATTATAAACTACATAAAATATAAAGGACCAGTACCTTTCCAACATCACTCCTCAGATTCACAACTTCATCGTTCAAAAGATCAAGACGCACAAAAGGATCATAACTTGGATTAGGCTGTGGATGCATAGTCTGAGGACTAGGTCGTTTAGACTGTTTCTCTACATTTTGAGGATAATGTCGTGAGACTATTGCTTCATATGTTGAGGACAAGGTGCAGGTGCAGCAACAAAATCATCAGTGTAAGAGGCAGGAACAACAGGCACCGCTCCTGATGCAACATCATCGGCATTTACTTCAAAAAGTGTGTCAATATTCAGACTTGACATCTTTTTAGAAGTAGGGGAAATGTTACTATAGTTCAACTACAAGAATAAAAAAATAGTATTACAATAGTAGAAAAATACCGAAAAATAGAAATCATATATGGAAGTATTATGGTACAAAATGTTTACATTGTCACCACTACACATAATCACGCCGTCAGTCAAATCCGCATATGATGGAGTGTTAGTCACTTTCCAATTAAGAATGCGTGACACATTTGTGCCAATGCGAAGAGGTAGATTCTTATCAACTGTTGAACAACACTCAAAAAAACAAACCTGTAAAGCAAGTGGCAAACCTCCAAGCCTATACATAGTCAAATAATCGCATTGCATGTAACTCATTGTCCTTAAAACATCTTCAAATGACTTTTTCCCCAAGGAAACGTCTTATATTGGCCACTTTCAATGATATCAAAATCATCTTTGGTGATACCATGATTATTTGCCTCAGAAAAGATGAAATGATGGACAAACACCATCAAGGCCATCTTGAACGCATCTTCATCCGACTTCCACTCCTTTTGCTTGAAGCGATCAAGAAGCTTCCCCTTGTTATGGCCTTTTTTCCATCTCCAGGAAAATACTCTTTCAGCAACCTATTAACATCTAGTTTGTCATAGAAAGTAGCATCCTCGTCTACGCACTCCAAACCATTGATAAGAGCAAACTCTTCAATCCCAAAACGCAGCAAACAACCATTAATCTTCTCCCACAACTCCCTTTCATGTCCTGGGATGACCTCCCTCAATGATATACAATGAATAAGTTGATTTTGAATTTTAAATTGAGGGACGTCCAGGAAGTACCCAAAACAACTACCACGGAACATTTGAAGCTGCGTGTCAGTCAAACATTGCTTCAAAATGTTCACAATATCATGCTCGGTATGGGAACTAATCCTGTTGTAGAAATAATCAACGGGTAGTATATAGAAGTCCCCAACCTTGAATATAGGAAAATAACAAGAAATACATCAATAACTGAAAGTATACTAAAATATTTTATTAGACTGTATATACAAGTATACCAGTGCTTGTATAAATATGTATACACAGATGTATAACTTTGTATAAAACTGTATAAGCATGTATAAAAATATAAATATCAAAACAGGGAATACCTTCAACTTAGCTTTTCTCTTATTCAATTTCAAGCGAATAGAGACCTTTGTTCTCTCGATTGTAAATCAAGGCAACTGTCACCATCAACCTTCATCTTTCTCCCTTTCCGTTTAACATCGTGGACTACATCATCTTCATTAGACAAATTATCTTTCAGCTTAACCGTTGATTTTGCGGGTCCGCCGCATTTATTACTCCTTAGTCTAACGATGTTAACCGGAGTAGGACTATTACTAGTTTGGGAACGAGTCATTCGAATGCTACCTTGTTGCAAAATTTTTAGAGCGGGAGGGGACTCAAAATCATCATCATCAGGAGTCTGCATATGCTTATTCGCTTCAGAACAAAAGGGTGAGGGCACGCCACTAGATAATTTAACTGGAGTAGGAGTATTTCTCATTTGAGGAGTCATCCAACTGCTCTCCGGCTGCAAATTTTTAGGACGGGTATCAGAATCAAAATCATCTGAATTAGGGCTTGAGGGCAAATCCCTCGATTGTTTTGCATAATCTAACCGGACACCTTTTCCGGCAATCTTCAGTTTCGCTTTAGATGTAGACTTTTTCAAAGGCATTTTCTACAAATATACAAAACAAACAAAGTTTTAACAAAAAAAAAAGTTAAAGCAAACACAAAACTGACACAGCAACGAAACTCAAAAGTTAACCCAGAATGCCATAAACACAAGTGAAGACAATTGAAGGAAAACAAACAAATCAAATTGTAACAAAAAATCAAAATCTAAACAAAAATAAAGGAAATTTTCACGGTGAAACAAGTGAGCTGCTCAACGAAGCATAAAATAAAATGAAATGAAAAGCGAAGAAAGAGTGAAAATTACCTCGATTGAAACCTCAAACACAACAATGAAAACGGTTATGCCCACTAAAACTCGAGAAGAAGAAAGATTAAGAAAAAGCGTGAGAGAGAGGAAGAAAGAGAGCAAATGAAAAATAAAAATTTAAAATATTAAACGGTTATATTAAGGTGTGAAAAAATTACCTTGATTGAAACCTCAAACATAACAATGGAAACGGTTATGCCCACCGAAACTCGAGAGGAAGAAAGAGTGAGAAAAGCGTGAGGGAGAGGAAGAAAGAGAGCAAATGAAAAATGAAAATTCAAAATATTAAACGGTTATATTAAGCTGTGGGCTACCGGTTGAAAATTAAATTTCATAACTTAGCCAACATGGGCTATGCCATGTAAAGACCGAAAATATGGGCTATTTTCAGTGGGCAGTATGGCCTAAGTGACATATAGCGTAATTTTTTCTATTTCTAGATGATGTAGTGCCTTTTTTTTTTTTTTTGTTCTACGAATTACTTCCTTCTTATAACTTCCTAGTTTGTGAGTGAAAAATCTTATATAAATTCTACTTGTAACAGGTAGAGAGTAGATCAAAAATTTGTAGCCATTTGTTTTCTCTCTACATATTTATGTTTAAGATGTTTCACTAAATATTTAATGTGAACAAGCTCCATTATATTTTCCATATGATAGATAGTGAGCTTTCAATTGCATTTTTCTATTTCTTTAAAAATAATTATGTTTGTAGTTGTTTGTCGTTATGCATCTGATTGGGCATTATTGGAAGCATAAACATTTGTGTGGGCAATAAAGTAAGTAGCTGAACAAAAATCTCTTGATATAATTCATATAATTGCATAAAGTTTGCCCAAATAAGAAATCAAAATGTACTTGCCTTTGTTTGATTTCCATTTGTCATTATTTTGCTCAAGTTATTTCGTTTAATTCATATAGCTCCTTTTGTTTCTGTTGGTATGTAGCCTTTCATCTAACTTGTAGCCGTAGGACTATGAATGATAACAAGAACTATCTCTAATCACGTTTTAGGCTGGCTTCTATACTCATTAAGAAGTTGGCAAATGATTCTTGTCTTTTCCATCTTTTAGTTCTCCTCTTTTGGTTTCTGTTGGAGGGGGAAAAAGCAAGTAGGTAAACTCAAAATGGTACTGAGCTTCCGGGTGTGTTTGGTTTCCATGGAAAATGAGTGATTTTATCACTTATTTTCTTTTGTTTGGTTGGTAAGCGGAAAATATTTTCCGGAAAATATTTTCTATGTTTGGTTAGAGAGTAAAAGATAGTTTTTTTAGAAAAATATTTTTTTTGCAACTCTCCTACGCCTCCCCCTCCCACCTCCCCCACCCCTCCCCTTCCCGAAGTCTCTAAAAATTGACACAATCTAAAGGAACTAATGTGATGCTTTACTTTTTAACGCAAAAATCGCGTATTTTCGAATCGATAAATTTATAATTTCTAAACTCGTAAACTTCCGAACTCATAATTTTGGAACTTGTAAAATATTGAGTCTTTAAATGATAAATAATAAAATTAAAAACTAAAAAATATATTTTAAAATTTTGGGGGGGGGCTGGGGTGTGGGGTGGGGCTGGGGTGGGGGGCAGTAAATCGAAAAAAAAATTAAATTACAAAAAAAAGTAATAATGTTTTCCAAGGAAAATGTTTTCCTAGAAAATGTTTTCATGGAAAATGAGTGGTGCAGAAAAATAAGAAAACATAAATTTAAAATTATAGAAAAAAAATTAAGGTAAAAGAAATTTTTTTTTGCGGGGTGGGGTGGAGGGGTAGTAGGGTGGATGGTAACGGAAAAACTGAAATTTTTCTAAAAAAAACTGTTTTTGGAGAGGGGGTGGGGTGGGTTGGTGAGGGTGAGAATGGTTGAGAATGAGCTTTGGAAAATGTTTTCCCTTCTTTTGATAAGGAAAACATTTTCCTCCAATTGGAGAAAAATGAATTGATAAGGAAAATATTTTCCTCCAATTGGAGAAAAATGAATTGATAAGGAAAATATTTTCCAAAACATTTAAGTCAACCAAACATGGGAAAATTGGAAAACATTTTCCAGAAAATGTTTTCCTTCATACCAAACACACCCTCTATCATTTAGAATCAAATACAATCTTTATATTTTGAAGTATAACGGCAGTTTTTTAAGCTTGTTCTAATCTAAAGGATTAATAAATGATTGTTATCCACGGATATATATCAATTACAACTGAGTCAGTGACATATACTTTATTTAGTAAGGAGGTTTTGTCTTTGAAAAAAATTACTAAAGGACCAAATTTCACACATATGGGACTCTAACAACAAATATTTTGAAGAAGACAATAGGCGAGTCCATAAAAAAAGGGATTAAGTTGTTCAGCCGGGAAATCTTAGTAATCCCTTAACTATCCCCCCCCCCCCCTCCTCTTCCAACTAACTATGTATTAGTTTTTTATTTAAAGCTGTTCAACGCGACTCTGCTAAACATAAATGGCTTTGAGCCAAAAAAACTACTTCATCATGATGTTTACAAACCCACCATGTTTGGATAAGATCGGATAACGGAAATGATTGTTTGATAAGAAACAGATTTATTCGACTTGTTTATTTACAAGATTATACGAGTATGTTTTCTTTTTATAAATATTAAATTCGAATTCTATGCATTGGCAGTATAAGAATATGTACAAAGTGTTTAAATGTCAAAATATTTTCTCCTCCCACGTCGGTTGGAAAGTGAAGTTGGGGATTTTCCCCTATAAAAGAAAGTCTAATGTTTAGGATTTAAACATACATTTTATTTGTTTTCTTATCTTCTTAAGGCATTTGTATCTTCTCTCTTTAGTATTATTTCACTTGTATTTTTGGAGTGAAATAAAATATTGGTTGTGTCCGAGGAGTAGGCAAAATTAGCCGAACCTCATAAATTCTGGTATTCTTTTTATTGTTATTTTATTGTCTTATTTATTATTTGGTGGCTGCCATAATTTTTTGTATAGTAGTTGTGACTCATTCACACTATATACATTTGGCTTCCACAACAATTGGTATCAGAGCCAAGATAATGTCTAAGTATGCTCTGTGGTTGCAGCGTAGTCTGACCTTCCACATCAGAAAAGATTTATCTTGGTAACTGAGTCAAGGTTCTGTCTCAGTATGCTCTGTGGTTGCATCTTAGTCTGATCTTCCACATCAGAAAGAAAATAATCTTGATTTGTATTGTCGGCTATTAAATAATATTTGTGTCAAAGATGGGAGACAATAAGCAAGAAGAATTTACATCAAATGTCAACAATACACCATCATTGGCATCTTTGCTTATGACAAGAATTGTATCAAATGCGAAATTTGCAGTAGAAATTTTTGACGGGTCCGGACATTTTGGGATGTGGCAAGGAAAGGTTCTAGATGTCCTTTTTCAACAAGGGCTAGATCTTGCTATTGAAGAAAAGAGACCAGATGGTATTGGAGAAGAAGATTGGATAATTATCAACCGTGTTGCTTGCGGTACCATTCGATCCTACCTTGCTAGAGAGCAAAAATATCCATACACAAAGGAATTTCCGCAAGTAAATTATGGAAAGCACTGGAGGATAAATTTTTGAAGAAAAACAGTCAAAATAAATTGTACATGAAGAAAAGACTGTTTCAATTCACATATGTTCTTATTACCACAATCAATGAACATATCACCAGTTTTAATAAGTTAGTCACAAATTTACAAAATATGGATACAACTTATGATGATGGTGACTTGGCCTTGATGTTGTTGGCGTCACTTCCTGATGAGTACGAGCACCTTGAAACTACTCTAGTCCATGTAAATGATGAAGTTTCTCTCAGATAAGTTTGTTCGGCTTTGTACAGCTATGAACAAAGAAAGCGAGAAAAACGGAAGTGCGGATAAGGAGAAGCCCTATTTGTAAGGGTCGTCCTCAAAATCAAACGAGGACAAAGAAAAGAAGATCTAAGTCAAGATCTAAACCCAGCAAAGAAGAATGTGCTTTTTGTCGAGAAAAGGGGCACTGGAAGAAAGACTGTCCGAACTTGAATAATAAGGCCAAACATAACAATGGAAAGGCCATTATGGATTCAAATGTAGCTGATTGTGATGATTCGAATTTCTTATAAGTTACAATGGAGCCGTCAACGTCATCAGACATATGGTTGATGGACTCTGCTTGTAGCTATCATATGTGTCCCAATAGGGATTGGTTCGTGGACTTTCAAGAAGGAGAATATGGTGTCGTCCAAACAACGCATAACAGCCCTCTTACCACATATCGAATTGGTTCAATGTGATTAAGGAACCATGGTGGAATGACCAGAACACTAACACAAGTTCGATATGTACCAGGTTTAAAGACAAATCTCATCTCTGTGGGAGCCCTAGAATCAAAGAGTTCAAAATTATTGCAGAAAATGGAGTGATGAGAGTATGCTCTGGTGCGCTAGTGGTAATGAAAGCCAATCGGAAGAACAATAACATGTACCATTATCTTGATAGTAAAGTTATTGGGACAGCGACAGTAATGTCCAGTGATGACAAAGAGGCAGAAGCAACCAGGCTATGGCACATCGCTTGGGACATACTAGAGGAAAATCCTTGAAAACTTTATCAGATCAAAGATTGTTAAAGGGAGTAAAGCTTGCAATTTGGAGTTTTGCGAGCATTGTGTCAAAGGGAAACAAACAAGGGTTAAATTTGGTACATGAATCCATAATACTAAAGGCATTTTGGATTATGTACACTCTGATATTTGGGGTCCTTCCAAAACACCTTCATTAGTGGGAAGCACTATTTTGTAAACATTGTTGATGATTTTTCTCGAAGAGTATGGGTGTATACTATGAAGAGCAAATATGAAGTGCTGGAAATTTTTCTCAAATGGAAGACGATGGTGGAGAATCAAACAGGCAGGAGGATCAAGTGTATTCGCACAGATAATGGAGGTGAATACAAAAATGATCATTTCAATAAGGTTTGTGAAAATGATGGCATCATCCGACACTTCACTGTCAGACATACACCACAACAGAATAGAGTGGTAGAACGCGTGAACCGGACCTTTCTGGAGAAGGTACGGTGTATGTTGTCCAATGCTGGCTTGGGCAAAGAATTTTGGGCTGGGGCAATTACATATGCATGCCACATCATTAATCGTCTAGCATCTACTGTTATTGATGGCAAGACACCATTTGAAAAATGGTATGGAAAGCATGTTGCACATTATGACTTTTTGCACGTGTTTGGCTCAACTGCATATTATCATGTGACAGAGTCAAAATTGGATCCAAGGGAAAAGAATGCTATTTTTATGGGGATTACTTCTGGAGTCAAATGATATCGTTTATGGTGTCCTATGACAAAGAAAGTAATATTCAGCAGGGATGTTACCTTCGATGAATCTGCTTTGGTAAACAAGGTAACAAATGAAGATATCAAACAAGATGATGGTGTTTCTAAGCAGGTGGAGTTTAAGAAAAAATTTATTTTTCCTACACAAGAAACATAGAAGGAAATAAATGAAGATTATCCTCTAGAAGGAAAGCCAGTAGAGGAGATTCGAACTCAGGAACCTCAACAACAACTTGAATCAATAGCAACCAACAGGCCAAAAAGGAAAATAATAAAACATGTTCGTCTCATAGAGACAGTTGCTTGTGCGACCGCAATTGCAGCTGATGATGTTCCTATCACTTATAATGACGCAGTCCAAAGTTCAGAAGAAGATAAGTGGAGGCTTTCCATGAATGATGAAATATAGTCCCTTCATCAGAATCATACATGGAGATTGGCCAATCTCCCGAAGGGAAAGAAAGCAATTGGGTGCAAATGGGTATTTGCAAAGAAAGAAGGATTTCCTAACCAAGTAGATGTTCGCTACAAAGCAAGATTGGTGGCTAAGGATATGCTCGAAAGGAGGGAATTGATAATAATGAAGTGTTTTCTCCATTTGTAAAATATTCCTTCATTAAAATTATGTTAGATTTGGTAGCACAGTTGGATTTGGAACTAGTTCAGATGAATGTAAAAACTACATTTTTTACATGGAAACTTGGATGAGGAAATCTACATGACTTAGTGTAACGACCCGGCCGGTCATTTTTGAAATTTACACCCCGATCCCTAATTAACTGTTTTCCCTAAGTTCATTTCTCTATTTTGGTTTGCCGGGATGTTCGGTTCTAGAATTCGGAGTGTTTTGGGACACTTAGTCCCTAAATGAGAGCTTAATAGTTGAGAAATGGTTCGTATTTGTAACAATGTTAAGATGACCTTGGAACGGAAATCCGATGGTTCCATTAGCTCTGTTAGGTGATTTCGGGGTTAGGAGCATGTTCGAAATGTATTTTGGAGATCCGTAGTTCATTTAAGCTTGAAATGCCAAAGTTTGAAATTTTTGAAAATCTGGTCGTTAGGTGAGATTTTGTTCCAGTAGTTGGAATGGAATTCCGACCGTTGTAGTAGCTTTGTTAGGTGATTTTGGATATGTCTACAAATATTCAGGTCATTCGAACATTGTTTGGTCGGGGTTTTGATAGAATGTAGGTGTCGAAAGTTTTGGTTGAAACTTGGGCTTGAATCCGCCATGATTTGATGATTTTTGCATTTAATGATATGTTGTTATGATTGGAACAAGTTCGTATCGTGATTTGGAGAAGGTTGGGGGTTTTGGTTGAGGTCCCGGGGGCCTCGGGGGTGTTTTTGGGGGTCAAACGGACCATTTTGAGTTGATGAAACAGGTCAAATTTGTTGTCATGAGCGTTGCAGACGATTGCTCTATGCGATCGCAATAGGGTGATGTGATCGCACAGAAGGCTTGGGAGGAGGTTCAGATTTGTTCTATGAGATCGTGTAATGGGTGATACAATCGCATAGTTGTGAAGGTTTGTTCTCTGCGATCGCTGAGGGTACTATGCGATCGCATAGTGTAAAGGTTAGGGGTCCCAGGGTCATATTTTTGTTCAATGCGATCACGGATACTGGTATGCGATCGCATAAGGCTGTTTTATAAATCAATGTGATCGTATGTGAGGTGTGCGATCGCATAAGGTAAAATTTAAAGTCAGAAAAGTTTGTTCTATGCGATCGCATAGAGTATTTCACTGGGCAGACAGAATCAGTTATAAGAATTTCATTCGCGAGGGTTTACCATTTTTACAAAAACTCAAGCTAGGGAGCTCGATTTTCGGTGATTTTCGAGTGCTTTTCAGAGACTATTGTTGGGTAATGATTTCTTATGCCCTTTTGATTATTATTCACCAATATAAACTCAAATTATTCCTTTAATTTCGGATTTTGGGTGTAATTTGGGGTAAGTTTCTTAGAACAAACTTTGATGATTTGGAGGGGCAAATGAACTCCGATTTCGATAAATTTTATATGGTTAGACTCGTGAGAGTACGAGGTTTCTGAAAACATAAAAATATTTCAATTCCAAGCCGATGCTTGGAGGGGTATTTTTGTCATTTTAACCCATTTCCGTGTCGTAGCTTTAGTTTTATCAGTGTAATTAGTTACTTGCGATGTTACTTATACAATGTAATTGGTTTGAATAGATTTGGGCCACTCGAAGTTGGATACTTGTGACAAGGGCATTATTTCTTAGCTGTTTTGTACCGGATTTGAGGTAAGTGGCTTGTCTAACTTTGTGTGGGGGATCTTTTCCCCTATGATATATTATGTGTTGATTTAAATGCCTTTTACGTGGGGTGATGGTCGTGTACTTGCGCAAATTGTTGAAAATCCCACTTTACTTGAATTGCTCAATAAGTGTTATCTCTGTTATTTGATTGGTTTAATTGCAAGATTTATCCTGTGTGAGCAAGGGAAGCATGATTAGATAGGATTAACTGTCTAAATGCCTACTTATCTTAATGGAATTTCCTAGAACATGTTGAGACTGGATTTAATTGTTAATGGTAGCAGTGTATTTCATTTCTCTCTGTGTTTTCTCTTATTTGATTGTGTTTATGTTCTGTAGACTGCAAGTTCAATTCCTGGAGATCCGTGCTACTGATATAAAGGACTACGAGTTCAATTCCCGGAGATCTTGTGATTTCGATATAAAGGACTGCGGGTTCAATTCCCGGAGATCCTGTTATTCTGATATAAAATACTGCGGGTTCAATTCTTGGAGATTCTGTGATACTCATATATGGACTGCGGGTTCGATTCCAGGAGATCCTGAGCTGTTGAGTATAAATGGACAGCGGGTTTGTAACGACCCGGCCCAACATCGTAGATATTGTCCGCTTTGGGCCACGCCCGCACGGATTTGGTCCTCCTCCAGCCTAAGACTGGGGAAAACGCATCTACCAATGTTGTCTAAGGCCTCTACTTAACTAGCTCAGGACTCTCTCTCAATTCCGATGTGGGATATTTGGAGAACTACAGTGCATGTTCCAGGAACCACTGTACTCCGCCCACCAACAAAGATTAAACATCCTCGTTGAGATTACCCAGCACATCGTACTTAGAGAGTCGGCTCTGATACCAATTGTAACGACCCGGCCCAACATCGTAGATATTGTCCGCTTTAGGCCACGCCCGCACGGATTTGGTCCTCCTCCAGCCCAAGACTGGGAAAATGCGTCTACCAATGTTGTCCAAGGCCTCTACTTAGCTAGCCCAGGACTCCCTCTCAATTCCGATGTGGGATATTTGGAGAACTACAGTGCCTGTTCCAGGAACCACTGTACTCACTGTAGTTCTCCAAATATCCCACATCGGAATTGAGAGGGAGTCCTAGGCTAGTTAAGTAGAGGCCTTGGACAACATTGGTAGACGCGTTTTCCCCAGTCTTGGGCTAGAGGAGGACCAAATCCATGCGGGCGTGGCCCAAAGCTGGGCGCCATCACGACCGGACTTGGGGTCGTGACAAGTTGGTATCAGAGCCGACTCTCTAAGTACGATGCGTTGGGTACCCTCAACGAGGACGTCGAATCCTTGTTGGTGGGCGGAGTACAGTGGTTCCTGGAACAGGCACTGTAGTTCTCCAAATATCCCACATCGGAATTGAGAGGGAGTCCTGGGCTAGTTAAGTAGAGGCCTTGGAAAACATTGGTAGACGCGTTTTCCCCAGTCTTGGGCTGGAGGAGGACCGAATCCGTGCGGGCGTGGCCCAAAATGGACAATATCTACGATGTTGGGCCGGGCCGGGTCATTATCAGAGCCGACTCTCTAAGTACGATGCGTTGGGTACCCTCAACGAGGACGTTGAATCCTTGTTGGTGGGCGGAGTACAATGGTTCCTGGAACAGGCACTGTAGTTCTCCAAATATCCCACATCGGAATTGAGAGGGAGTCCTGGGCTAGTTAAGTAGAGGCCTTGGACAACATTGGTAGACGCATTTTCCCCAATCTTGGGCTGGAGGAGGACCAAATCCGTGCGGGCGTGGCCCAAAGCGGACAATATCTACGATGTTGGGCCGGGTCGTTACAGGGTTCAATTCTCAGAGATCCAGAGCTATTGATTTTGTACTTGTTGTGTTGATTTCTCTTTGTTAGCTTAACTGTAGACAACTTGTAGTTTTTATCTCATTTTGCTGTTATTTCAAATTTACTCCTGCTTTGAATTGTTCGATATTATAATTATTATTTTATTATTCTCAGTAGGGCCCTGACCTTCCTCGTCACTACTCCATCGAGGTTAGGCTTGGCACTTACTGAGTACCGTCGTGGTGTACTCATGCTAATCTTTTGCATACTTTTGTTGTGCAGGTCCAGGTCCATCTAATCAGACGCATTACCGGTGATCTAGGAGTATTTTCAGGAGACTCGAGGTATGCATCTACTGTGTCCGCAGATCCGGAGGATCTTCTTCTGTTCTTCCCTAGTGATGCTAGATATTCCTTTTTTGTTTTCGGTTTATAGATACTCTTGGTAGATAGAGCAACAATTTTTACTATCTTAGCTTGTGTTTGCCCGTGAGTTTCCAGGTCTTGGTGGTTATATATTCTAGTATTTTGGTAAAGTGTATGTGCCGAGCTTTACCGACTACATCTTCAATGTCATTCTGCTATTATTTTAATTGTTGTTCATAAAAGCTGTAAATTCCGCATTGTGTTAGGCTTACCTAGTCGCGAAAACTGGGTGCCATCATGACAGGTTCACGATTGGTGAACTAGAGTCGTGACAAGTTGGTATCAGAGCTTTAGGTTCATAGGAGTCACGGGACACAGGCTGGTTCTTTAAAGTCTCGCTGATCGATATGGAGATGTCCGTATTTATCTACGATGGGCTATGTAACTATTTAGGAAACTCTTCATTTCTTTTGAATTCCTTGTTGTGCGATATTTTGACACCAAATCTAAACTTTTGTCTTCTATTCTCTCACAGATGGTGAGAACACGTTCTACTCGTGAAGATCAGACACATGTGCCCCCTGCTGCCGCCGCCAGAGTCCGGGGCCGGGGTAGAGGTCGAGGACACGCCCGAGGTGCAGCCACAGCACCCATGCGCACTGCCGCTGAGGCACCACCGGTGGATCAGGTTAGAGCACAGGCACCTGGTACACCTACTATAGCTACTACGGCTCCAGCACTCCAGGAGACTCTGGATCGGCTTATGAGCATGTACACTACTCTGGCTCAGGCGGGGTTGCTTCCTCTCGTTGCAGCCACATCTTAAGCCGGGGGAGGGGCCCAGACTCCAATATCCCACACTCCTGAGCAGCAAGTGCCCATGGAGCAGGTTCCAGAGGTTATTACTATACCGCCTGCCACACTAGTACATCCCGGAGGTAGGTCAGCTGCCTCCGAGGATGAGCAGGGCAGGTTGGAGAGGTTCAAGAAGTATGATCCCCCAGTGTTCAATGGTTTAGCTTCAGATGATGCCTTGGGATTTCTGGAGGAGTGTCATCGCATCCTCTGTACTATGGGTATAGTGGAGACCAGTGCGGTTTTTTTTTACTACTTTTCAGCTTCGAGGGGCCGCTTATGATTGGTGGCGTACATATGAGTTTGATAGTCCAGTCGAGTCTGCCTCACTGACTTGGACACACTTTTCTGATATATTTTTGAGGGAGTTTGTTCCCCAGAGCCTTAGGGATGCTTGGAGAGTAGAGTTTGAGCGGTTGCGCCAGGGCTCTATGACAGTATCTGAGTATGCCATCAGTTTCACCTGGTTAGCCAGACATGCACCGGCTTTGGTCGCCACAGACTGGGAGAGAGTGCGAAGGTTTATTGAGGAACTTATTCTGCCTATCTGGTCCGGCATGGCTAGAGAGCTAGAGACGGATGTTTCGTATCAGCAGGTGGTGACTATTTCTAGATGGATCGAGGGTGTGCTCGCTAGGGAGCGAGGAGAGAGGGAGGCCAAGAGGTCTTGTGAGTCGGGTCATTTCTATGGTGCCCGTACTACAGCAGCCGATCGATTTGGCAAGGTTTATTCTGGTCATCCAGTTCATTCAACATTGCTAGCAGCTGGTGGTACTCCAGCTCCTCCAGCACCTCAGGAGCTTTACTATGCTCCCCTAGTTTCCAGTGCGCCTCCTACGCGAGGTACCTCCAAGGGTCAGTCCAGCGGGAGCGGGGCCGGCCAGTCACAGCCACCGCGTCCTCCCAGGGCTT
This sequence comes from Nicotiana noctiflora, assembly GCA_032618575.1. Taxonomy (NCBI): domain Eukaryota; kingdom Viridiplantae; phylum Streptophyta; class Magnoliopsida; order Solanales; family Solanaceae; genus Nicotiana; species Nicotiana noctiflora. Next base: position 281,235 of record JASVEL010008077.1, read on the forward strand.
GTTATGAGTGCGGGAATACTCGCCATCTGGTTAGGGAGTGCCCAGGCGTAGGATAGGAGCGCCTCCACGGACTTTACAGCCTCAGCATGGTTCACAAGGGCAGAAGGCCATCGTTCCAGCTCCAGCCGCCACCCCACCTGCCCTGTCAGCCGGGCGGGGATCAGGGTGATAGAGGCCTCACTTGAGCGAGAGGTCAGGCCAGATTTTATGCTATTCCTTGTCGCGTCGCAGCTATCACCTCTGATTCTGTTATCACACGTATTATCTTGGTTAGTCACGGAGAGGCATTGATTCTATTCAATCCTGGTTCTACTTTTTCATATGTGTCCTTTTATTTTACTCACATCTGGGTGTGCCTCGGGATTCTTTGAGTGCCCCTATTTATGTTTCTACTCCGGTGGGAGATTCTTTGGTTGTGGATCGTGTGTATCGGTCGTGTTTGGTTATTATTTGTGGTTTTGAGACAATAGCTGATCTTTTATTGCTCGGTATGGTTGATTTCAATATTATTCTGAGCATGGACTAGTTGTTACCCCATCATGCTATTCTTGATTGTCACTCTAAGACCGTGATGCTGGCTATGTCATGTATTCTATGTATTGAGTGGAGTGGTACTCTAGATCACACCCCCATCCGTGTTATTTCCTTTCTCAAAGCTCAGCGTATAGTTAAGAAGGGGTGTGCTGCTTATCTAGCTTATGTGAGGGATGTCAGTGTTGACCCTCCTTCTATTGATTCAGTCCCAGTGGTACGCGATTTCTCTAATGTGTTTCCAGCCGATCTCCCGGGCATGCCACCCGATAGAGATATCGATTTTGGTATTGACTTATTGACGAGCAATCTCCCTATTTCTATTCCTCCGTACCGCATAGCTCCTCCTGAGTTGAAGGAGTTGAAGGATCAGTTACAGGAGTTGTTGGGTAAGGGTTTCATTCGACCCAGTGTTTCGCCTTGGGGTGCTCTTGTGTTGTTTGTGAAGAAGAAGGACGGTTCTATGTGTATGTACATTGACTATCGCCAGTTGAACAAAGTTAAAATGAAGAACTGATATCCTTTGCCACGTATTGATGACTTATTTGATCAGCTACAAGGTGCACAATGTTCTCCAAGATTGATTTGCGTTTAGGTTATCATCAGTTGAAAATTTGGGAGCCAGATATCCCGAAGACTACCTTTAGGACTCGGTATGGTCATTACGAGTTCCTCTCTATGTCTTTCAGGCTGGCCAATGCCCCAACAACTTTCATGCATTTGATGCACAGTGTATTCAGGCCATATTTTGACTCGTTAGTGATTGTTTTCATTGATGATATTTTGGTATATTCCCGGAGTCGGGAAGAGCATGAGCAGTACCTGAGGATAGAGCTTCATACACTGAGGGAGAAGCAATTATATGCAAAGTTCTCTAAATGTGAGTTTTGGCTGAGTTCAGTGGCATTTCTAGGCCACGTGGTGTCAAGTGAGGGTATTCGAGTGGATTCGAGGAAGGTGGAGGCCGTGCAGGGTTGGCCTAGGCCCTCCTCAGCTAGTGAGATTCGTAGTTTCCTTGGTTTGGCGGGTTATTACCACCGCTTTGTGGAGGGGTTCTCTTCGATCGCAGCACCTATGACCAGATTGACCCAAAAGGGTGCCCCTTTTCAGTGGACAGAGAAGTGTGAGGCGAGCTTACAAAAGCTCAAGACAGCTTTGACTTCGGCCCCTATCTTGATATTTCCTACCGGTTCGGGGTCCTATACAGTTTATTGTGATGCCTTATGGGTTAGACTCGGAGCAGTATTGATGCAGGACGGTAGGGTGATTGCCTATGCGTCTCGACAGCTGAAGGTGCATGAAATGAACTACCCTGTCCACGATCTTGAGTTAGCTACCATTGTTCATGCCTTGAAGATCTAGCGTCATTATCTATATGGGTTTCCTTGTGAGATTTACACTGATCATCGGAGTTTGCAGCACTTTTAAGCAGAAGGACCTGAACATGCATCAGAGGAGGTGGTTAGAGTTGTTAAAGGACTATGACATTACTATTCTTTATCTCCCGGGCAAGGCCAATATGGTTGCCGATGTCTTGAGTCGCCGGGAGGAGAGTTTGGGGAGTTTGGCATATCTACCAGCTTCAGAGAGATCTTTGGCAATGAATGTTCAGGCTTTGGCCAGACATCTTTTTAGATTGGATCTTTCGGAGCCCAGCCGAGTTCTAGTCTGTGTGGTTTCTCGATCTTCCCTATTTGATATTAGAGAGAAACAGTTTGATGACCCTTACTTTCTTGATCTTTAGGACAAGGTTCGGGTGGTGATGCTCGAGATGTTACTATCGGGGATGACGGAGTGATGAGGATGCAGGGGCGTATTTGTGTGCCCAATGTGGATGATCTTCGAGAATTGATTCTAGCTGAGGCCCATAGCTCGCGGTATACCATCCATCCGAGTGACGCGAAGATGTATGAAGACTTGAGGCAACACTATTGGTGGAGGCGGATGAAGAAGGATATAGTTGACTATGTTTCTAGGTGCCTCAACTGCCAGCAGGTGAAGTATGAGCATCAGCGTCCGGGTGGGTTATTACAGCAGATTGAGATCCTAGAGTGGAAGTAGGAGCGCATCACCATGGACTTTGTATCTGGACTTCTACGGACTGTGAGGAAGTTTGATTCTATTTGGATCATTGTAGATCGGCTGACCAAGTCTGCCCATTTCATACCTCTATGCACTACTTACTCATCGGAGCGTTTGGCGGAGATCTATATCAAGGAGATAGTCCGGTTACATGGTATTCCAGTTTCTATCATTTCAGACAGAGGCACTCAGTTTACTTCACGATTCTGGAGAGCCATGCAGCATAAGTTAGGTACTGGGGTGGAGCTGAGCACAACATTGCACCCCAGACGGATAGACAGACTGAGCGCACATTCAAATTTTGGAGGATATGCTCCGTGCGTGCGTGATTGTGTTTGGAGGTCCATGGGACCTTCTTGCCACTGGCGGAGTTTGCTTATAACAACAGCTATCAGTCCAGCATTCTGAGGCCCTATATTGTAGGAGGTGCATGTCCCCGATGGGTTGGTTTGAGCCGGGCGATGCTAGGTTTCTAAGTACTGAGATGGTCCAGGATACAATGGACAAGGTCAAGGTGATTCAGGATAGACTTCGTGCAGCCCAGTCCAGACAGAAGAGTTATGCGGACAAGAAGGTTCGCGATGTGGAATTTTTGGTTGGCGAGCGGGTTCTACTTTGGGTTTCGCCCATGAAGGGCATCATGAGATTTGGGAAGAAAAGGAAGCTGAATCTGAGATTTATTGGACCTTCTGAGATTTTGAGGTGAGTTAGGGAGGTTGCATATGAGCTTGCCTTACCTCCCAGCCTAGCCGGAGTCCATCCAGTATTTCATGGATCTATGCTACGGAGATACTATGGTGACCCGTCGCATGTGTTGGATTTCAGTTCAGTCCAGTTGGACAAGGATATATCTTATGTTGAGGAGCCAGTAGCCATTCTAGACAGGCAGGTCAGAAAGCTAAGGTCAAAGAACATCGCTTCGGTAAAGGTTCAGTGGCGGGGCCAGCCGGTCGGAGAGGCGACTTGGGAGACCGAGCAGGATATGCGCAGCCAGTACCCTCATCTTTTCACTACTCCAGGTATGTTTTCTATGCTCGTTCGAGGACGAACGAATGTTTAAGTGTGGGAAGATGTAATGACCTGACTGGTCATTTTTAAAATTTACGCTCCGATCCCCAATTAACTGCTTTCCTTAAGTTCATTTCTGCTATTTTGGTTTGTCGGGATGTTTGATTCTAGAATTCGGAGTGTTTTGGGACACTTAGTCCCTAAATGAGAGCTTAATAGTTTAGAAATGGTCTGTATTTGTAACAGTGTTAAGACGATCCCGGAACAGAAATCTGACGGTTCCGTTAGCTTTGTTAGGTGATTTCGGGGTTGGGAGCGTGTTCGGAATGTATTTTGGAGGTGCGTAGTTCATTTAGGCTTAAAATGTCGGAGTTTGAAATTTTTGAAAATCCGGTCATTAGGTGAGATTTTGATCTAGTAGTCGGAATGGAATTTCGACAGTTGCAGTAGCTTTGTTAGGTGATTATGGATATGTCTACAAATTTTCAGGTCATTCGGACATCGTTTGGTCGGGGTTTTGCTAAATTGTAAGTTTCAGAAGTTTTGGTTGAAACTTAGGCTTGAATCCGCCGTGATTTGATGATTTTTGTGTTTAATAATATGTTTTTATGATTTGAACAAGTTCGTATCGTGATTTGGAGTAGGTTGGTGGTTTTGGTTGAGGTCACGGGGGCCTCGGGGTGTGTCCGGTGGTCAAACGGACCATTTTGAGTTGATGAAACAGGTCAAATTTGCTGTCATGAGTGTTGCAGACGATTGCTCTATGCGATCGCAATAGGGTGATGCGATCCCATAGAAGGCTTGGAAGGAGGCTCAGATTTGTTCTATGCGATCGCGTAATGGGTGATGTGATCGCATAGTTGTGAAAGTTTGTTCTCTACGATCGCAGAGGGTACTATGCGATCACATAGTATAAAGGTTAGGGGTCCAAGGGTCATATTTTTGTTCAATGCGATCGTGGATGTTGGTATGCGATCGCATAAGGCTATTTTATATATCAATGCGATCGCAATGTGAGGTATGCGATCGCAATAATGGTGATGCAATCGCATAGAGTATTTCACTGGGCAGACAAAATGAGTTATAAGAATTTCATCTGCGAGGGTTTCACCATTTTTACATAAACTCAAGCTATGGAGCTTGATTTTCGGTGATTTTTCAAGTGCTTTTCAGGGGCAATTGTTGGGTAACGATTTCTTGCTCCCTTACGATTATTATTCACCAATCTAAACTCAAATTCTTTCTTTAATTTCAGATTTTGGGTGTAATTTAGGGTAAGTTTCTTAGAACACACTTTGATGATTTGGAGGGGCAAATGAACTCCGATTTCGATAATATTTTTATGGTTAGACTCGTGAGAGTATGAGGGTTCTGAAAACAAAAAATATTTTGATTCCGAGCCGATGGCTGGAGGGGTATTTTGGTTATTTTTACCCATTTTTGCACTGTATCTTTAATTTTATCAGCGTAATTAGTTACTTGCGATGTTATTTACACGATGTAATTAGTTTGAATAGATTTGGGCCACTCGGAGTCGAATACTCGTGGCAAGAGCATTATTTCTTAGCGGTTATGTACCGGATTGAGGTAAGTGGCTTGTCTAACTTTGTGTGGGGGATCTTTTCCCTTAGGATATATTATGTGTTGATTTAAATGCCTTGTACGCGAGGTGACGGGCGTGTGCTTGTTAAAATTGTTCAAAAACCCACTTTACTTGAATTGCTCAATCAGTGTTATCTCTGTTATTTGATTGGTTTAATTGCAAGATTTATCCTGTGTTAGCTAGGGAAGCATGATTAGATAGGATTAACTGTCTAAATGCCTACTTATCTTAATTGAATTTCCTGGAACATGTTAAGATTGGATTTAATTGTTAATCGTAGCAGTGTATTTCATTTATCTCTATGTTTTCTCTTATTTGATTGTGTTTGTGTTCTGTGGACTGCAGGTTCAATTCCCGGAGATCCGTACTACTGAGATAAAGGACTACGGATTCAATTCCCGAAGATCCTGTAATACTGATATAAAGGACAGCGGGTTCAATTCCCGGAGATCCTGGCTACGGATATATTTATGGATTGCGGGTTTGATTCCCGGAGATTCTGAGCTACTGAGTATAAATGGACTGCGGGTTCAATTTTCGGAGATCATGAGCTATTGATTTTGTACTTGTCGTGTTGATTTCTCTTTGTTAGCTTAATTATAGACGACTTGTAGTTTTTATCTCATTTTGCTATTATTTAATATTTACTCCTTCTTTGCACTGTTCGATATTATAATTATTATTTTATTATTCTCAGTAGGGCCCTGACCTTCCTCGTCACAACTCCATCGAGGTTAGGCTTGGAACGTACTGAGTACCGCTGTGGTGTACTCATGCTACTCTTTTGCGCACTTTTGTTGTTCAGATCCAGGTCCATCTGATCAAATATATTACCGGTGATCTAGGAGTATTTTCAGGAGACTCGAGGTATGCATCTGCTGCGTCCGCAGATCCGGAGGGTCTTCTTCTGTTCTTCCCTAGTGATGCTAGCTATTCCTTTTTGTTTTCGGTTGTATAGATACTCTTGGTGGATAGAGCCACAGTTTTTACTATCTTAGCTTGTGTTTGCCCGTGAGTTTCCAGGTCTTGGTGGTTATATTCTAGTATTTTGGTAAAGTGTATGTGTCGAGCGGCACTGATTACATTTTCTATGTCATTCCGCTATTATTTTAATTGTTGTTCATAAAAGTTATAAATTCCGCATTGTGTTAGGCATATCTAGTCGCGAAGACTGGGTGCCGTCATGACAGGTTCACGATTGGTGAACTAGGGTCATGACACTAAGCTAGAAATATTGAAAGTTTCTGGAAAGGAAAATATGGTGTGCAAACTTAAAAAATCATTGTACGGATTGAAACAATGTTCTAGACAATGGTACAATAATTATACAAGTTTATGTTGCAGCAAGGGTACAAAAAAGCAAATACGATCATTATGTGTATTTGCGCGGGCTTAAAGATGGTTCCTTTATATATCTTCTCCTATATGTTGATGATATATTGACAGCTTCCAAAAAATCGGAAAAAAAATTGATAAGTTGAAGATTCAACTGAAGAAGGAGTTTGAGATGAAGGATTTGGGTGAGGCGAAGAAAATTCTTGGCATGGAGATAATAAGAGATAGACGTTCAAAGAAACTCTGTTTATCTCAGAAAGAATATTTGAAGAGAGTACTATCACGTTTTGGCATAGATGACAAGACTAAGCGAGTTAGTACTCCACTTGCTCCCCATTTTAAGCTAAGTACTACTATGTCGCCAAAGGATGAAGCTGAACGAGAGTATGTGTCAAAGGTACCATACGCAAACTTGATGTATGCAATGGTTTGTACGAGACCTGACATTTCACAAGCTGTTAGAGTTATTAGCAGATATATGCACAATCCAGGAAAGGAGCATTGGCAAGCTGTAAAGTGGATTCTGTGGTATATTCATAATACTATAGATGCCGGGTTAATTTTTGAGTTGGAAGACAATCAGTTTGTAGTTGGATATTGTGACTCAAATTTTACGGATGATCTCGACAAACGAAGATCAACTACTGATTATGTATTTACTTTTGCAATGGCACCGGTTAGTTGGAAGTCTACTTTGCAGACAACAGTTGCTTTGTCTACAATAAAGGCAGAGTGCATGGCTATTACAGAGGCTGTGAAGGAGGCAATTTGGCTTCAAGGATTGCTAAAGGAGCTTGGTGTTGAACAAAAAGGTATCACAATCTTTTGTGATAGTCAAAGTACTATTCAATTAACGAATAACGAAGTTTATCACGCAAGAACGAAGCACATTGATGTTCAGTATCATTTCGTACGAGAAATCATAGAAGAAGGTGCATTTGTTGTGAAGAAAATTTATACTACGGATAATCTTGCTGATATGCTGACAAAGGTGGTGACTACGATCAAGTTTCAACATTGTTCGGATTTGATCAACATTGTTGAACACTGAAGATTGAAGATGAAGACACAACAAAAATTTGTTACTGAGAGAAAATTGAAGATGTGGAATTTTGCCAAGGTGGAGATTTGTTGAAATGTCAAAATATTTTCTCCTCCCACATCGGTTGCAAAGTGAAGTTAAGGGATTTCCCCCCTATAAAAGAAGGCCTAATATTTAGAATTTAAACACATCTCTCATTTGCCTTCTTATCTTCTTAAGGCATTTATATCTTCTCTCTTAGTATTATTTTACTTGTATTTTTGAAGTGGAATAAAATATTGATTGTGTCCGAGAAGTAGGCAAAATTAGCCGAACCTCGTAAATTCTAATGCTCATTTTATTGTTGTTTTATTATCTTATTTATTATTTGGTGGCTGCCATAATTTTTTGTATAATACTTATGACTCATTCACACTATATACATTTGACTTCCGCAACACAAAGATCATATAAGGTAACTATAAGTAACCTTTTAATTAATAATCTTGTAAAAATGATAGCTAAGCAATTATTATAGGGTAAAACTACACCAATAGTGTAAAAAATATATACACTGTCAGTGCATATGATTTATATCCTATATAAACATTATGGCCAAAAAATTCGACCTCTTAAGCTACCTTTTGGAAGCTGAATAAACGTCAGGGATAATATCTTCTTTCTAAATTAAACAAAAGGAATATTAGAAAGATGATAATTTAGCTAAATATTCCCAAAAAGAAAGGAATCCATGACATCTCCGAAAAACACAGTGCAAGAAGGAAATATAATGGGTGAAATTAAAAAATAGTCAGATTTATAACTGGTCGTTCAAAAATAATCTAATTTTAAAAGCAATCGAAAATTAACCATTTTTCATGTAAAGATAAATTTAAGCGAAAAAACTGTTCAAAATCCGGAAAATACACCAGTATATTATGCTGGAGTTACAACATAAGTATACTTAAACTCCTGCATATTATATTGGAGTTTCAGGATAAATATGTTGGAATTCGAGCATAATATGATGGAGTTCCAGCATAAATACACTAGAACTTCGTTCCAGCATAAGTAAACTCCAACATAATATTCTGGAGTTCCAGCAATTATACTGGTCCAGCATAATATGCTGGAGTTCATACACAGGTTCAGCGAACTCTAGTATATAATGTTGAACTGGTCTCTGTTACAGCAAAATAATGGCTATTTTTTGTTAACTTGGTAAACTCTAATTATTTTTGAATGATCAGTCCGAAAACTCATTATTACGTGCTATTTTTACTAATATAATGGAAATTGCATCCAAACCTCGCAAATATCAACTGTTAATTTCACGCATATGGAAGCCCACAAAGATAACTAGATAGGTTGGTAAGAAGGTAGGTAGTTACTAGTTACTAGGCTGGTGGCTATACAGTAAATTTAGTAGTACTAGTAGAGTATTTACTGGGAGAAACTAATTCTATCCAGAACTTAGACGAACAGATTGCTCTCATTGCGACTGCTGATCTTTACCAACCCAAAAATCCGATAGGTATGATTTTGTATCGGCAGAAGCAAGTCTCCTCAAACTAAAATAGCGCTGCTGTTCTAGTTTGTCCATTGCTAGTCATCCATGAGTGCCCTGTTTATCACCGACACATTAACACAATTTAGTATTCAGTAACTACAATAATAATAAATGGATATAAAAAAACCAAGATCAATGATAAATATACAAATGACTCTATGCTACAAAGATCTAACGAAGAATACTTTAAAGGATAAAGTTAAATACTAGAGTGGACTACATAAATATTGAACAGCAGAGGTGAAGCCAAAATTTAAAGTTTATCGGTTCTGGATTTCTCACGGAATGCATTGCTCGTATTGGGTTAGTAATTAAATATTTATATATATTTAATCAATTTTCCAGTACAAATATAGTGTTTTAGCAAAGTAACTACGTTTAACAACAACAACAGCTACCCAGTATAGTCCAACATGGTGGGGTCTGGGAAGGGTAATATGTACGCAGGCCTTACCCCTACCTAACAAGACAGAGATGTTGTTTCCAATCGACCCTCGGCGAAAGATCGAGAAAAGGGAAAAAACAAAAACAAAGTAACTACGTTCGTTGTAGTTAATAGGCTAGCTCCGCCTCTGATCACAAGTTAGTAATATATTTAATACTCACTCCGTTTCAATTTATGTGAACATATTTTTTTTTAGTCCGTGCCAATAAGAATGACATCTTTCCTTATTTGGAAACAATTTAATTTTATGCAATGATTTAGAGCCACACAAAATAAAGATGCCTCGTTTTACACCACAAAATCAAAAGTCTTCTCTCTTTTCTTAATTTCTGTGCCCAGTCAAATGGATTCACATAAATTGAAACGACGGAAGGAGTATATTACTAATTAAAACTTATAAACAGAAAATTGCCTAAATAGTAATCTGAGTGTATAGATGTTTCTTATTGAATATGTGTATAAAAAAACTCTATTAAAAACAATATGACTCTTATGGTATTGAGGGAGTTGGTCAAAGTCAAACTGATAGTCAATCCATAAGTGAGGAAGTGGATAAGAGATCTCAAAATTCAAAGAAAAAAAACGAACAACGGAGAACATAAAAGGGGAGTGAAATAGAATTGTTACTAAATCTTCCGGATAATTACTAGGATATAAGGAAAGATTAAAGCGTCAAGTAAAATCAAATTTACCAATCAATGTATTCAATTTTAGATAACAAAGGTTTGATCATACTAGTAAAAAAGGTAGTAGTAGTAGAGTCAATACAAGCTTAAAAGTTATATGGTACACTTACTAAGGACTTGTTCAGCAGAGAATCTTCTAGAAACGTCTTTAGAGAGCATTCTCCGAAGCAAATCCTTCGCAGCCGGCGACACTGACTGAAAGATCCTAGTCGGAAACCTAAGGTTCGCTCTGAGAACAGCCTCAAAGATCTCCGTAGCCGATTCCCCATAAAAAGGCGGGATTCCGGCAAGCATTATATACATAATAACACCAGCACTCCAAATATCAACCTTCTCATTGTAGTTTATCCCGGATAACACCTCCGGCGCCACGTAATACGGCGTCCCAACCACGCCGCTCATCAGCTGCCCCTCATGGAACCACTCAGCCGACCCAAAGTCAGCCAATTTCAGCTCGTTTGAATTATTATACAAAATGTTATCCGGTTTGATGTCCCTGTGAGCAATGCCGAGCTGGTGACAGTGCGCTATTGCCTTCATTAGTGGTACCTATACATACATTATGCAGAAAAATCATCAGACATTACGAAAAATTAAAATAAAAAAGCCGATTATAAATTCTATTTACTTTCTCCTCCAATTTTTGAAAATTCAACAAGGTGCTGCTTCGTGGATCGTTCCTGATTCAAGCCATTATACGAAGCAAAAGTAAAATTTCCCCTTTTTGATCAGCAACGAGTGAGATTGTGGTGATCTGGAAGAGTACCATAACATCAACGGCTTCGGACTCGGAGAAAACCGGTCGGCTACTGAGGCGTTGGAACAAATCGCCGGAGTTGCACAGCTCTAAAACCATATCGAGGTGAGTATCGTCCTCGTAGACATCGAAGAGACGAACAACGTAAGGATTCGGCGAAAGCAAGTGCATGATTTTAGCTTCGTTGTAAAGGCATTGCCGGTCGATGGAGTCATCGGCGATGAGGCGCTTGTCGATGGACTTGACGGCGAAAAGGTCTCCGGTCGCGGCCGAGTAACACTTGTAAACGGCGCCGAATCGTCCCCTTCCTAACTCCTCGCTTACACGATAATTTCGCTTTAGTGACTCGGTCATTCCGTTTAATTTGTTTTTTACTTGTTTTTGGACTAGTTTTTTTTCGTTCATAGGGATTGGTTTTATAGAAGAGAAGCTGTAGGAATTTTATGGAAGAATATTCGGTAGCGGGCTTTGGCCAATGAGATGTAGCCATTTGGAGAATTTTAACGGATTTGGAAGACGGCGTTAACTCTCAAGCAAGAATATAATCTTAACCAATACGTTGACAAGCTGCAAAAATTAGCTTATTTTTAAAATTATTTTTTTTTAAAATTACTTTTCTCAAAAATATTTTTGGTGGAAAAAAATTTGTGTTTGGCTAATTAATTGGAAAAGTACTTCTGAGCAGCAATTAGTGTTTGATCAAGCTTTAAAAAACTACTTCTGAGTGTATTTTTTCTCAAAAATATTTCTCAAAAAAATACTTTTGGAGAGGAGGTACATTTTTCTGCTTCTGCTTCTCCTCAAAAACATTTTTTTCTTCCAAAAGCTTGGTCAAATACCTAAATTTTTGGTCAAAAGTATTTTTGGCAAAAAAAAAAATACTTTTGGCCAAAGCTATAAAGAGCTGCCAAGCCAAGCTTCTGGGAGGCTAAAAGTATTTTTTCCTCAAAAAAGTACTTTTAAAAAAAATTAAGTTATTTGGCCAATATAGAAAAATAATTTTTGCTAGCAGCAGAAGCAGTTTTTCTGCTTTTGAGAAGAAGCGAAAAATTCTAACTTCTTCCAAGAAGAAAAAACAGAAGTAGAAAATTAATTTATTCATGACAAAACTATCCTCAACATAAATTTATATTTTCCAAATTATCCCTTACTAATTTAAGTTTTTTCTTTTTATTTTTGTTTCTAGTTTTTACCATCCTATTAAATTAAAGATATCATATACATGAATTATATTATAACTTTTCAAAAAAAAATTATTGTCTTTTCTTGTTTTTGATCTTTTCTTTGTGTAATGTCTTGTAACATTCTAATTTATCTTCTTTTTTTACACGAAAGCAAATTATCTGCATCTTCTTTGGATTATCAATTCTCTTCCTATAAATAAGTATTTATAATTTCTTCTATTATATGTTATTAGTTCCCGAATCTTCACAACAGTTATCAAATCTGATTTGTGAAAATGACCTACAAATAGGTAAAAAATTTACAATTGCATTGCATAATCTATTTATATATTATTTAATGAAGAAGAAAATGCACTCATATTTAGTCAAGTGGCAGCCTCACAATAGGTCACTTGGCATTTTAGGACAAAGTTACTAAGATAATATAATAATTAGTTTCTTTTTGAATTTTATTTTTTTTATACATTATGTGTTGTTAATAATTAGTTACTCTTTTTGAATTAGAATTCAAACATACTCAATTATTTCTTTTATGATTTTTTTATATATTTAAAATTATTTTTATTTTACGCTCAATGCCATCTTACAAGTTTGACACTCAAAATCATCTTGTCACAATTACCATGGCTATATATAATTTCGCCCGGTAACATTCTTTTACCGATAAAAAATTCAACTATTGTGCTAACGAAGATATTACAGTAGAGATTGATGAAGGGGATCAGCCTTCTGATATTCCTTTAGAAATGCGAAGTCTTCTACTAATATGGAAGTGTCGTGTGATAGAAGTAGAGATGAAATTATTGTGAATTATTATCGTGTGTGAGTGACTTTACTTATTATTTCATGATCGATTATCAATATATAGTAATTTGTGGATAGACATCTAATTTATACTGAATGATGTTATTTTAATTATTTAAATCATCATATAAAAATATAATTATACTGGATAATATCATATACTTTAGTATAATAATATATGTAATTAATTTAAATCTTTAATATGTTTGTTTACTTTATGCTTTATATTTTAATTAAATAAAATAAAAAATAATAAAAGTCTCGTATGATAAATATTTAAGTTTATTTTTATGTTTAAAAGAATTATAAGACCTTGGCACTATATTTTTTGGTAATTTGACACTCAAAAGTACTTCTTCAAATAATTGGCCAAACACAAATTATTTACCAAATATTGTAAAAAGTACTTCTTAAATAAATTTGCCACACACAAACATATTTTTTTTCAAAACAAGCATATTTCGGCAGCTTGACCAAACGGGCTTGATGATAGGCTATAATTGCATATTTTAGTTGATTATTACACTCTAATTTACTGCATTTTAGTTGTGTTTACACTTTGATCACTAGTGTTTTGCACTAGTTATGTGTTTTATGCCTTGTAGGTGTGTTTCCGAGCTATATAGATGTTATGGAATAAATTTAAATGATTTAAAACTTTGAAATATGAGTAGAAGCTCAAGGAATTAAGCTGGGGATAGTGTTTGGGGGTCAAATTTGATAGTTGAGAACAAACGAAGACGCGAGGAGGAATATTGTGCACTGTCTAGTAAAATAGACATAACTCTTTTCTCCGAACTCTATTTGGAGCCACAATATACGGTTGGAAAGCTAACTCAAAGGGCTACAACTTACATTTTTTACGGTTTTCCAAATTCCAAATGGAACAGGGTGAGAAACCGCAGTTACGGTAGGACTGTGGCAGAACATTACTGCAGATTCTGAAGGCCACTCTGGTCGCGGTCCTGGCGTAACCGTGGGACCGCGGCAGGACACGTAAATTTTAGGGACCAAAGTGTAAAATACGGGATTTAATACCTAAACCCTATATTAAACGTAGGAGGCCGGCCAAGAACAGGAGGGGCGGGGGATATATTTTGGACACAAATTAGACCTAAGGAGGAAAGAACACATTGAGAGCAAGGCGGAAAATTCTTCAACAAGTTTTTCCTTCCTCTTACTATTTTTCATTGTTAGTTATTACTTTTGATACTGTAGTTTTACATACTATTATGAATAGCTAATTTGTTATCTATGGTTTTGGTGAAACCCGTTGGGGATGAATTGGTTGTTGTATTAATATAGTTTTGAGTTGGTTGCTAATCTCTATTTGTTCAACTACGTTTTGATTTTGGTTAATGGAAAGGATCGTCAATTAGCCGTCCCTATTTATTATCTATCTACTTGAGAGAGAATGCATATTTAGGTAGTTGTTTGAACAACATCACCCCTAAAGTATAGACGAGAGTCATAACCGAGGGTATAGAGGTTGGATTAGAGATAACGATACATCGGGTGCAATCTAAGTGAACTGTAATGTAATTCTAGCTAGCGTATCTTGAGAGAGTGTGTCTAGTAAATTATCATAATTGCTTGAGAGAGATTTATGATAGCTGGAGAGTTCATGATTGATAGAGGCAACTAAGTCACAGCTATAAGAAATATACAACCAAGGAAATCAACAACAGGGGAAACCATTATCTTAGACCTTTATTCAAATTGTTTACAATTCAAGCATAGTTAGATTTCAGTTGTTTATTTATTTTCAATCTTATTTTCTTAGTGATATTAAGCAGATACAACTAAGGCTTAGTTCTTTATAGGATTCGACTCCGGACTTTTAGACCGAATTATATTTGCAGCGACCGCTTATTCTTTTTAGGACTAGAGTTGGGCGTGATTAAATTTTGACGTCGCTGCGGGGGAACTAACGCTGTAGTTGTAGCTGTATATATGTAAGGCCCCGTAAAATTTTTGTGCTTAAAACCTAGTAGTTGTGGTGTCATGGTCCGAATAATGTGTTAGGAATGCGTAGAATTCTTCGCGACTCGCAAACTCGCCACGGTTCGGACCCTTGGTAGTGATTTAAGTTTCAAAAATTTAAAGAATCAAATTTTCCAAAAAGAGTAAATTTTGCGATCAGGAATGCGACCGCAGATCTGCTATGCTGACCGCATTCCTACCGCAGAGCTTAACATAATATTTTCAAAAATGGTGATGAAAATGCGGTCGATATGCAATCGCAGAATAGATTCTGCAGACCGCAGATCTACCGCATAATTTCTCGAAGATTTTTGAGTGTCAAATCTACGGTGCATTCTGCGACCACAGATCAAGAATGCGGACCGCATTTTGGTCGCATTTCGTAACAGAACCTGTGAAAATTTTGAGGCAATTCTGCAGTCATTATGCGGACGGCATATTGATTCTGCGATCGCAGATGCGACCACAGAATTGACTCAGCCCAGATTTTTGTAAATTTTTGACCCGACCCTTTCTTTAATAAAACACCTTTCTCCTTCATTTTATCATGTCTTCTTACCAAAATTAGAGAGAGAAGAGAGGGGTTTTAGAGAGAGAAGTCTATCATCTTCAAGAATTGTTCCAAACATTTAGTCCAAAGGATCCTAGGGCCAAGATTCAACTTCCCCAATCATTTCAAGGTAAAAACCCTAACTATATTCTCTGATTTTCAGTTTTTAAAATGGATAAAGAAAGTTTTGCATATAATAGCTTTTGAAAAATAGAATTTAACACTCGTGCATGACTATTGAACTTGATTTTAGTAAAAAAGGAAGTGAATAGACGTAAGAGTCTGCAAAAACAAGGTCGGCAAAGATAGGATAACTTGGGTAAGCTTAAAGTAGGAGGTTAAAGGAAGAAAACCCGACACCAGGTATGTATGCTAATTTTGATTCTTGTAAAATTGCCCATATGTGTAAAATTTATTTTGGCATGTGTTAATTTGAGAGATTGTATGTAATTCTTGATTTCATTGTTGGGTATTCAATTGATGTTGAACTACATGTGGTATGGTATGAAATACGAATTGAAAGATAACAATGGAATTAGAATTGGTAAAGAACTGAGAACAATTGTTGTAGCGGCATATATGATTTCTTGTGGAAAGGGATGAAACACTTGAATTGTGGTAAATTGTAGGACATACTTGTGTGGGTACTCTCGAATATGGAAACATGGTAACTTGGTTGTGATATCAGTTTGAAAAAGTATTTAAGAATATGAACCGAATTGTAAGTTGCTTATTTGAACTTATTGTAATTTTGTGTAGTGCCTTATTTGCTGTTTGTGATTGTTGTGTTTGAAACTGTACGGTGGGATCGGGTTGCGCGCCGCAACATGAAGAAATAAGGTGTGAATTAGGGTGATAAGGGTGGCCGAGGTAATAAGGGTGGACGAGGTAGTAAGGATGGAAAGCGATCGAAATCGCTAATGAAATTGATATAAAATCATTGATATGAAATTGTGAAAGGAGACAACAGGAGAGTTTGCAACCCGTGGACACTGATTTCCCCTTTGTTTGACTACTTGTGTTTTACGTAATTGATTGGTTGTTTTTCTACTTGTTGATCTTAAACGTGCTTTGTGTTGAGAATTATCTGAAATGAGGAAGAATGTGGAAAACATGGTTGGCTGGCTTAATTGATTCTTGATGTAATTTATTGGCTGTCTTATCATCGTGAGTACTTGTTTAATGGCTTGAGTTTACTTTGGATAAAGTTTGCCCATACATACCAGTACAATTCCAGTGTATTGATGTCCCTTTTGTCGGGGACGCTACATTCGTGTTATGATTGTAGGTGGATCAGTAGCAGGCACTTTAGCTCGTCGGCATTAGTATTCTTCGTCTTCCATTGCCCGTCTTGGTGAACCCCTTTCTTCCTCAGGGGCTCGGTATGGCTCATGCCACTTTTTTTGTAGACTTCATTTTGATTTTTGTAAGGTATAGCCGGAGCCTTGTTACCGACAAGTATTGTATTCTCTTTTTGTATACTAAAGGCTCCGTAGACATGTAAACTGTGGGATTCCAGTCTTATATATATATATATATATTATGTCGGGCGTTGTAAAAGCTATAAACTTTTTAATGAATCAATCGCATGGCTATGTTTGTACATTGTGAAATCAGTTATAATTGGTAAGATATTTGTTATTGAGAAACAATCAACATAGGGGTAACGCGTGGGAATGAAAGGCACCCAGGTCCGCTTGACTGGGGCTACCCGGTCAGGCGCCGGTCATGTCCCTCGATTTGGGACGTGACAATATATTGCTAGGGTTAAGTTTGAACTTTTATTTTATTTTATTTTTTATTCTTATTTTTTTTATAACTGTTTATTTGATAAACATGACGTCTTGGAATTATGAGAATTTAGGTGTAGATAATTCTACTATTGATCTCCATACATATTGTGAAGGAAACCACATGTGAAAAAAATTTCAAAACATTCCTGAGAGGAAGTTATGTACACCAACTCAATCTTTTTTATGGAATGTGTGTGGTGGTAAAAATGGTCACTTTTATGGTTGTTCTTATATTTCGTATCTTCCCCCATCTCCTTACTGTGATGGTTCTACCTTTTCTTGTGAAATTAATAGGAGCAAAGAACCTGCGAATGCGGACCTGAAAGAGATCAAGGATATGCTAAAGTGCCTTATGGAACAAAACAATGAGAAACAATTTCACATCGGAAGGTAAGAGGAGACTATTCGCAAGTTGGAGGCTCAATTGAGTCAAGTGGTTGGAGCTTTTAATGCTCAACAAGCTAATATTGAGAAGAGTAGCCAAGAAGAGCATGAATTTGAGGTGTTAGTTAGGGAGGTCAGAGTAGAACATCAAAAACCTAGCCAACTACAATTCGAGGATGTCAATGTAGAAGAAGTGAGACTAGAGCTAGCCAAAGACTTTGAGGATATAAATTTTGTTGACTCTAGTATCATTGATGTTGAGGATGTTGAAAGTCCTGAAGTTCATGTATTTGAGCGCATTGGTCCACACTCCAAGAATTTTTCCTCATTATGTTTGGATGATGATATGGAAATAGAGTCATCCGAACCAATTGAGAAGTCAAGGAATGAGGAACAAGGTGCATATATTCTGAAATTCTTCTTGCCAGAAAATCAGGATTACATACCTCATACAAAGGTCAAGGAGTGCGGAATACTACATTTATTCCTTGGGTCAGTTAGATTCATTCCACCGCCCCATGAACATAATCATAAGCTTGAATCAAAACTTAGGGTTCAATTCATAAGCTCGAGGTGGAGGCAAAAAATGATTCGCGTCGTACCGCGATGTTAAATCAAGCGCTTGTTGGGAGGCAATCCAGCTTTATTGCTTTCTTTTATTATTTTTTTAATTGTACTATTTTTCTATTGTCAGTTTTTATTTTCTTGGAGCATTGAAAGCAAATGTATTGGAAGGATGCAACAACAAAATAAATGGTTGGAACTAAGTGTGAGGTACCCGCACAAAAGACCAAGCTTGGGAGAAGTCTGAGTACCCCATGAGTTGCTAGCGCTTCGGCCTTTAGCCTACTAGGGAGTTTCTTTTACCCTCTTGTATGTATGGATATGCATTGGGGACAATGCACAATTTCAAGTGTAGGGTGAGGAGATTATCGGGTTGACTTTTCATGCTTCTTTAGTTGTATTTGTTTTTTTAAAAAGATTGGACTTTTCCTAATGACGGATCTTCTAGACAGTTTTCTTGAGAGAAGTAAGTCTAAAGAAAATATAAAAAAGATTTTTTTTATTTTATTTTAGATAGTGTAGTAACTTCCCCTTGGTTTTTCTTTGGGCCTGGGTTCTTTTCCAAGGGTTTTATTTGAACCAAATGTAGTTATTTTTTTTGTTTGGAATAAGAGCCATTGTGTTGTGTTTTGAATTTAAGTAATATCTCTTGAATTTTCTATGCCTTGAGAATAGTGAGTACTTTGGTTGTGACGCTTAGGCTCAATTTTTTACTCTTGTAGAAGTACCTTAAATTGTATGATTTTAAATTTGCTTAACTGCTTTGACTAGAGTGTCTTGATGAATCCAATTCTTGAGTGAGTTATGTGCCATGTGTGTGAGGTTTGGTGTTATTTTGTGCATTGCATTTGATGCTTAGAACTTGCCTCGTGTGTTTGCAAAGCGAAATAGTAGTGTTGTTAAGTCTTGGAAGTGATATAGACGTTCTCTTGTTGAGCCAGATATGTATATTTTACCCACCTAATTGTTATGTATCATAGTTAACCCCTTTGAGCCTTTTATCCTGTTTTCTTGGCAACCACATTACAAGTCTTACCCATTTATTTGAAGTAACTATCTATTTGAACCTTTTCACCTCTCATGAGCACTTGAATTGTTATGAACTTTATAAAAGTTAAAGTGTGGGGTGGTTGGTTTAGCTTTTGAGTAGCACTAATTGAATAAGGAGAAAGGTGCACTATTTTGAAAAAAAGGAAAAGCCACTTGAATTGAAAAAATATATAGTTGGATTGTTGTTAAAAAAAATTCCTTGATAAGTGGTGGTTCTTGACGTAAGTGTGCTTAAAGAAGAATGGGGTAATTTACATGGATGTGAAGGTGGAGTTTGGTTTGACATAAGCATGTGGTTAAAATGTTAAAATGTATGTATTAAAGTGCTTAGGGAGGTCTAGTCACTCTTATATCTAAATGTATCATACCCGTCCCGTAGCCTACATTACAACCAAATAAAGTCCTAATTGATCCAAGATTGAATGAGCTCGATTAGTGGAGTAGTACACTATGGGCAAGCTTATGGTGCATCTTTTATGGCATATGAATGTTATTTCTGAGAGTGAGTGAATTCTTTCTATCTTGAGTTCCTAAGTGTTCTTAAATTTTATTGTGTGGAACTACTCTCTTGTGTTTTGAGGGCACTTTATTCATGAAGAAAAGGTAGTGTCAGTGGCCTCTATGTTACATTAAGGGGGTGAGTTGTGAATAATACATGGTACTTGTGTAACAACCCGACCAGTCATTTTTAGAATTTATGCCTCGATCCCCCATTAACTGCTTCCCATAAGTTCATTTCTGCTATTTTGGTTTGCCGGGATGTTCGGTGTTAGGATTCAGAGTGTTTTGGGACACTTAGTCCCTAGATGGGAGCTTAAGAGTTGAAAAATGGTTCGTGTTTGGAACAGTGTAAAAATGACCTCGGAATGGAAATCCAATGGTTCCGTTAGCTCCGTTAGGTGATTTCGGAGTTGGGAGCGTGTTCGGAACGAATTTTGTGGGTTCTTGCTTATTTAGGCTTGAAATGCCGAAGTTTGAATTTTTGAAGTTTTCGGTCCGATAGTGAGGTTTTTGATCCGAGGGTCGGAATTTAATTCCCGAAGTGTTTGTATCTCTGTTATATCATTTTGGTCTTGTCTGTAAAATTTGGCGTCATTCCGAGTTGAATTGGTAGGTTTCGATATGAGATTCGATAATTGAAGATTTGAAAAATCATAAGCTTGATTTGTGGTTTGATTCGTCATTTCGATGTTGTTTTATGTGATTTGAAACTTTGAGCAAGTCCCTGCTAGGTAATATGACTTGTGTGTGTGATTAGAAGGGGTCCTGGGAGTCTCGGGTGAGTTTCGGATAGGTTTAGGCTATGTTGCACTTGTTTTGGATGCTTTGTCGTTGTTTTTCCAAGAACAAATGATATCATATTAAGCAAATGAGATCCAAATTTAGTTTTGTTTGAACCATTAGATCCATATCAAAATTTCGGAGCCATAGGAAAAAGAATCATCTATTTTGGACATCGTATAAGGAAGTTATGCTCGTTTTCGTGTCGGGGAAATTGCTAGTTTCTTCTATGTTCGCAAATGCGAACTTTTTCATCGCATTTGCGATGCCTAGTTCA
Organism: Nicotiana noctiflora; assembly: GCA_032618575.1. NCBI lineage: Eukaryota > Viridiplantae > Streptophyta > Magnoliopsida > Solanales > Solanaceae > Nicotiana > Nicotiana noctiflora. The sequence goes on from JASVEL010008077.1 coordinate 302,143, forward strand.
CAAATGCAAACTTTTTGTCACAAATGCAACTTCTGTCAGCCCTTTTTTGTTCACAATATCCAAGGGTTCGCAATTGCGAACCCTGGGTCACAAATGCGACATCTGAGGTCTGTTAAGTGAGGTTTTTGACGGGATTTTCACCCATTTTTCAATTTTATCAAACCCTAAACCTCCATAGGCGATTTTCCAAAGACCCAAACTTCTCCAAATCATTGGGTAAGTATCTCTAATCCTTTTCCAACTATATTTTGTGATTATATCTTAGATTTAGCATCATATTCATGAGAATCTAAAGGAAAATTTAGGGGAAATTGTGAAATCTTTCCAAAATAAAAAATGATGATTTGAATGACCAAATGGTATGAAAATTAGATAATTTTTGTATGGGTGAACTTGTGGCGGAATAAGGTGGAAATATTTTGATGGGCGTGTGGCAAAATAAGGCGGTGTTTTCTATATTGTATTTGATTGTACACGTGGAAATATAAGGCGGGCTATGTCAGGGGCTGATTATGATGGACTACGGGTTCGATTTCCGGGAGATCCTCTGTTATTGTTATGATGGACTACAGGTTCGATTCCCGGGAGATCATCTGTTATTGTTATGATGGACTACGGTTTCGATTCCCGGGAGATCCCTTTAAACCCATTGTGTTTTTGTCTGATATTTTTATTCTATCCGGGGTGAATGTACTGGGTTCTAGTCATTCCATTTTTTATACTTACTAGTTGGCAGGACTCCTGTTAGATACACCTACACAAGCATACACATAGTTGGACCCTCCTATTAGAGATGAATCCCTTCTGAGTTGGGTTAAGGGTAGGGCTATGGCATCGTTTATCCATTGTATATATGTGAGAAAGTGACCCTAGTTGACTAGTTAGCTGTTAGCATGACCGTATTTTGATGGCGCACAAGATTCCAAGTGTTAGACTTCAGATGCTAAGTTTTTCACGAGTTGTGGCTAGTCTGAGAGTTGTGATAAGATTGTGGAAACAGTTGGAAGGGCCATATGTAAGCATCATTGCAGAATAATGACTTAGTGATATGTTTGATCTTGTTGTGTTGTGATTTCAGGATTTGTACTCTGATTTCTGTCATTAGTTTTATTATCATTTATTGTATCTTCGATTTTACTTATTGTCCGTTATCCTTATTGAGAATTGTAGCATTCTTATTCTATCTGCCAGTCTTTACCCATTTACATAATCATCTCTATTATATCTGCTATATTGCTTATTGATCGGTAGGTGTCATAACTGTTCCTCGTCACTACCCCATCGAGGTTAGTCATGATACTTACTGGGCACCGCCGTGGTGTGCTCATACTACTCTTCTGTATATTTTTGTTGTGCAGATACATGTACTCTCGTTCAGTTCTGTCAGCCTTGGAAGGAGGCATATCGGTAGAAACTTAAAGGTATATCTGCTACGTTCGCAGACCGAGGAGTCCCTTTCCAGCTTTTCTGTAAAAAAGAAAGTATAACTGTTTCAGTATTTCTTTCCTTGTATAGACATTCTTGAGTCAGAGCCTCTTATGTATCCTCTTAGCTTGTGATTTGTGAGTTTCCGGAAAATTGGGAATGTTGTTAGCTTTGAGAATTGTTGTGCTATGTGCCAAGCGGCACCTTAAACACCATTTTTATTTCACTGGTTCAATTTTATTTATTTTCTTCCGCAATTATGGTTTATCTTCCGCAATTATGGTTTATCTTCCGCATTGTTAGGCTTACCTAATCGTAGGGACTAGGTGCCATCATGACATATTCATGTAGGGTGAACTGGGATCGTGACAACTTCTGAGTAAAATCTTGAGGTGAAGATGATACGCTTTTGTGCTTAGTCTATTTTAACTACTCTTGGTGTGATGAGCTAGGAGAATTGTTTAAAAAAGTCGTGTCTATAAAAAAGTGTAGTTTGATTGATCGAGGACGAGCAATGGTTTAAGTGTGGGGTGTTTATGATAGGCTATAATTGCGTATTTTAGGTGATTATTACACTCTAATTTACTACACTTTAGTTGAGTTTGCGCTTTAATAGCTAGTATTTTGCTGTATGTTTTATAGATTGTACGTATGATTTTGAGCTATATAAATGTTATAGAATGAATATAAATGATTTGAAGCTTTGAAGTCTTAGTAAAAACTCAAGGAATTAAGCCGGGATTGTATTCGGGGGTCAAATTTGATAGTTGAGAACAAACAAAGACGCGAGGAGGTATATTGCGCATTGTCTAGTAAAATAGATATAACTTTTTTCTCAGAACCCCATTTGGGCTCCACAATATATGGTTAGAAATCTAACTCGAAGGGATGCAACTTTTATTTTTTACGTTTTTAAAAATTCCAAATGGAACAGGGTAAAAAACCGCAGTTACGGTAGGACCATAGTAGGACCGTGGCAGAACACTACTGCAGATTCTGAAGGCCACTATGGCCGTGGTCCTGGCATAACCGCAATGCGACCGCGGTAGGACACGTAAATTTAAGGGACCAAAGTACAAGATACAAGATTTTAATCCCTAAACCCTTTATTAAATGTAAGAGGCCGGCCAAGAACAAGGGGGGAGGGGGAGGACATATTTTGGACACAAATTAGTCATAAGGAGACAAGAATACATTGAGAGCAAAGCGGTGAATTCTTCAACAAGTTTTTTCTTCCTCTTATTATTTGTCATTGTTGGTTATGACTTTTGATATTGTAGTTTTACATACTATTATGAATAGCTAATTTGTTATCTAAGGTTTTAGTGAAACCCGCTGGGATGAATTGGTTGTTGTATTAATATAGTTTTGAGTTGGTTGTTAATCTCTATTTGTTCAACTACATTTGATTTTGGTTAATCGAAATGATCCTCAATTAGCTGTCCCTATTTATTATGTATCTACTTGAGAGAGAGTACATATTTAGGTATTTGTTTCAACAACATCACTCCGGGAGTATAGACGAGAGTCATAACCGAGGGTTTAGAGGTTGGATTAGAGATAAAGATACCTCGGGTGCAATCTAAGTGAACTGTAATGTAACTCTAGCTAGCGTAGCTTGAGAGAGTGTGTCTAGTAAATTATTCATAATTGCTTGAGAGAGATTTATGATAGCTGGAGAGTTCACGATTGATAGAGGCAACTAAGTCACAGCTATAAAAAATATACAACCAAGGAAATCAACAACGGGGGAAAGCATTACTTTAGACCTTTATTCAAATTGTTTACAATTCAAGCATAGTTAGTTTTCAGCTCTTTATTTATTTTGAATCTTATCTTCTTTGTGATATTAAACAGATATAACTAAACCTTAATTCTCTCTGTAGGATTCTACTTCGAATTTTTAGACCGAATTATATTTGCACTATCCTTTTTAGGACTAGAGTTGGCCGTGATCATTACTTATTTTCGTTAACTAATTTGTACTTACTCTAAACAGTTACCTAGCTAACTTTAATAACTTGATAGCTAAAAAATCATTGCACTAAAATTTTACCATAAAGTTAATGGTAAAAAAGAAATACCCAATACGTTTTATTTTTTGGTCGACAATAGAAATTTTATATCAACCAAATATAGCTATTTATAATTGCTAATTCGTTGGACTCTAGAATCGACTCTCAGATACAAATACAATACGTTTTATAATAATATTCTAGTATTCTTAGTGCCAAAAAATTAGATAGAATTTTATACATTATTTTGAAAAAGGTAGAGACGATAATTAAAAAGATGTCCGAGGAAAGAAAATAAAGCATATTTAAAATTATTGTGTAATATTACACTAAATTGATTATGCATAATACGAGCTCAACTTTTATTGTTATTATTACTCTTTTCCACTTTTTCAACCATGTATTTATAACATAACAATACCAAGTACCTAAATTCTATAAAAATTTCTATGATTAGAAATAGTTCTTTTAAAAGAATTTCATTAATCACAAAAGGATAATTTAAAGTAAAGTTCAGTGATGTGACGGGAAGCGGATCTGGAAGTGAGGCTTGACTCACAGATCATCCTCAAGAGAGAAAGATTTAAGTACTTAGGGTCAATTATCCAGCGAGATGGGGAGATCGACGGGGATGTTACGCACCGTATTGGGGTAAGGTAGATGAAACGGAGGTTAGCATCTAGAGTCTTGTGGGACAAGAATATGTCACCATAACTCAAAGGTAAGTTTAAACCGACCATGTTGTATGAAGCTGAATGTTGGCCAGTGAAGAATTCACATACCTAGGCGATGAAAGTAGCAAAAATGAGGGTGTTGAGATTCATGTGTGGGCACACTAGGATGGATAATATTAGGAATGAAGATATTCGGGAGAGGATAGGCGTGACTCCCGTAGACGACAAGATACAGGAAGCGCGGCTTAGATGGTCCGGACACGTGCGGAGGAGAAGCCTAGATGAACCAGTTAGGAGGTGTGAGCGGTTGACTTTGGCAGGTACAAGAAGAGGCAGAGGCGGCCTAAGAAGTATTGGGGCGAGGTGATCAGGCATGACATGACGCGACTTCAAATTTCCGAGGACATGACTTTTGATAGGAACATGTGGAGGTCAAGCATTAGGGTGGTATGCTAGGGGTTGGTCGAAAGTTCTTCCCTCTTTGTACCGGGCAGTCTGATAGAGTTTTGTTTATGTTTGTTAGCGGTCAATGTTGTGTTCACATTGTTGTTTTGCATAGTATTGTGTTATTGTCCTTTCACTTATTCGTTGTTGTTATCTTCTTTCTGACAGCTTTTGTTGTTACATATCTTTTCTTTTGTTTCTTCTGATATTATTGCCTCTCTTGTTGAGTCGAGAGTCTCCCGAAAAAAACTTTTCTTTCCTTTTTGGAATATAAGTAAGATATGCGTACGCTATACTCTCTCCAGACCCCACTAGT
>JASVEL010008078.1:0-99875 GCA_032618575.1 Nicotiana noctiflora
AAAAGTGCAATGTGGTCGCGCTGGTACAAGTCAACTTGCAGTCAATGAACATCGCAGGATGTACGGAAAAGCAACGCGGATCGTGTCAGGGCTGTGCGACCGCTCTAAGGCGACTACGGGCCACGGAAACTAGGGTTTACGGGTACTAAGTTAGAGTTGCATTTTTGCCATTTTTGTTCAAATTTTTACACCTAGTTTGTCCCTACTCATTTTCCCACTCAATATGCACATTAAGCAGCCCAGAACTAGCAAGAAAACTAATATAAGCTAACAAAAAAAAGAAATATGGGAAGACACAAAAGTTATGGGCTAAATGTAAGAAAATAAAACAAAAATTAATCATTAAATAAACAAGAGATGAATGAAACATTACCGGATGTAAAGATAAAATTTAAACAATCTTAAATAAAGTATGAACAATGATTTTAGGCTCTGAGATTTTAGAGGTCGAAAAGGGTAAAAGGTGATCTTTGCGGTCTATTTATATACAAACTGTGAGACCCATACTCACTTACCAGCGCGGCCGCACAAAAGCCATCGCGGGCCACACTGGATTTATTCCACTGAAGTTTTAGTTTGTAGCCTCTACGAACCGCACAAAAGAGACTACGACTGCGGAGGCCCACCGCGGACCGCACTAAATGGAATGCATCTGCGGTGGAAAACTTTGAAGAGCTCTACATTTGGACCATGCCAGTGCGGACCGTGCAAAAGTGCACCACCGCTGACTAGATAACTTCTGAGACTGTTCGATTTGTTCCAACTTGTTTGCACTACATCAACAAAATCCCTGCAACATCTCACAACCAGTTAGCTCAAAAATCCTAAACTACAAAGAAAATCAAAGAGAAAGAGAAAGACATGGGTTACCTTCCAAGAAGCGCCTGATTTAATATCGCGGCATGACACGGGTAACCAACACATCATTTGCAATGAACCAAAGCCACCACGTGGCTATCATCAATCTTCCCAAGATAATGTTTGACACGATAATTAATTCTTAATATTTCACTATTCTTATTCTTTAGATCAAGAGCACCAAATGGGGTCATGAACACAACTTCAAATGGCCCACTCCACTTTGACTTGAGCTTTCTCGGAAATAGACATAACTGGGAGTTAAAAAGAATAACCATATCACCAACCTTGAATTCCTTTCCCCGAGCATATTTTTTGTGAAGATACTTCATCTTGTCCTTATACAAGGACGAGCTGGAGTAGGCATGAAATCTAAACTCATCAAGCTCATTAAGTTGTTCAGCACGGAGATTCGCCACAACATCCCATTCCAAGTTTAACTTCCTCAAGGCCCACATAGCTTTATGCTCCAATTCAATTAAAAGATGGCAAGCTTTCCCAAACACCAACCGATACAGGGACATACCAATTGGGGTCTTGTAAGCCATCCGGTACACTTATAAAGCGTCATCTTACTTTTTCGACCAAGTCCTATTAGCATTGACCGTTTTGGACAAGATACTCTTTATTTCTCAATTGGAGACTTCCACTTGAACACTAGCTTGAGGATGATAAGGGGTAGTCACTTTATGATTTAATCCATACTTGGCAAGGAGTGAATCAAAATCCTTGTTGCAAAAGTGAGACCCCCTATCACTAATGATGGCACGAGGAGTGCCAAACCTTGTGAATTTTTCAAAAATGTCACAACACTCTAGGCTTCATTATTGGGTAAAGCCACGCTTTCAAACCACTTTAAGACACAGTACACCGCCACGAGAATATAAGTTTTCCCACAAGAGTTCACGAAAGGACCCATGAAATTGATGTCCCAAACATAAAAGATATCCACCTTGAGAATTGTATTGAGGGGCATCTGATACCTTTTTGAAATTTTGCCGACTCCTTTGCATGCATCACATCTCTTTACCGAATCACTAGCATCCTTAAACAAAGCCGGCCAATAGAAACCGTAACTCAAGACCGTTGAAGCCGTTCTCACCCTCCATGATGGCCACCATAGGGGGAGGAGTGACAAGCCTCCAAAATGCTTAATTTTTTACTTTCCGTGACACATCTTCTAATCACACCATCCGTGCAAATTTTAAACAAGTATGGATCATACCAATAAAAATCCAAACTATCCCGCTTGAGTTTCTTCCTTTGGTTGGAAAAGAGCTCACACGGGACAATTTCGATCATAATGAAGTTCGCGATGTAGGTGAACCATGGCATGTCACATATTGACACGTAAAGAAGTTGCTCGTTGGGAAATGTATCATTTATTTCAAGGCCATCACATGGCCTCCCTTCTTCCTCCAACCGGGACAAATGGTTCGCAACTTGATTCTCACTTCCCTTCCAATCCACTATTTCTAAGTCAAATTCTTGAAGAATTAACACCTATCTCATCAATATTGCCTTGGAATCCTTCTTGGTCTTCAAATACATAAGGGCGGCATGGTCCGTGTGTACAATCACCTTGCCTCCACAAGATAAGGCCAAAATTTCTCCATGGAAAATACAATGGCCAATAACTCCTTCTCCATCACCATGTAATTTCGTTGAACTTCATTCATAGTCTTACTTGCATAATACACAGTATGGAATATTTTGTTAACATGTTAACCTAACACCCTCCCCCACCATTAGTTCATATGGAAAATTCCAATTGGGTGCGGTGACAATAGGAGTTGTGGTCAAGTTGTGCTTTAAAAGTTCAAATGCCTCCATGCATTTTTCATCAAAAACAAACTTAAAATCTTTCTTTAGCAACTTGCAAAGTGGATTCACAACCTTCGAGAAATCTTTGATAAACCGCCCGTTGAACCCGGCATGCCCAAGAAAACTCCTCACGACATAAGTGGGGGTAGCCTTGAAATCACCTCGATCTTAGCCTTGTCTAACTCAATCCCATGCTTAGAAATCTTGTGACCCAACACTATACCTTCTTCATCCATAAAATGGAATTTTTTCCCAATTGAGAACGAGGTTAGTTTCTTCATATCAGGCAAAGGCTCTATCCAAATTTACCAAGCATTCTTCAAAGGAATCACCAACCACACTAAATTCATCCATAAATGCCTCCAATATATCTTCCACCATGTTAGTGAAAATAGCCATCATGCAACATTGGAAGGTTGTCGGAGCATTGCACAACCCGAATGGCATCAGGGAGAAAGCAAATGTACCATATGGGCATGTAAAAGTGGTCTTCTCTTGGTCCTCTAGGGTAATTAAGATGTGATTGTAGCCCGAGTACCCATTCAAAATACAATAGAAAGTTGAACCCGCAAGGCGATCAAGCATTTGATCGAGGAATGGCAAGCGGAAGTGATCCTTGCAGGTCACCTTGTTAAGTTTTCGGTAGTCCATACAAACTCCACCCAGTAATGATCTGAGTGGGAATAAGTTCCTTGTTGTCATTTGTCACCACCATCATCCCTCCTTTCTTTGGCACACATTGAACTGGAGAGGTCCATGAGCTATCAGAAATTGGATAAACCACACCGGCGTCAAGCCACTTGATAACCTCTTTCTTTACCACTTCTTGCATTGACTTATTTAGTGTTCATTGATGTTCAAGTGAAGGACTTGAATCCTCCTCTAAGGTGATTTTATGCATGAAAAAGGCGGAGCTTATACCCCGAATATTGGTCAATGTCCATCCAATCACCTTCTTGCACTTTTGGAGAACCGCCAAAGTGGCATCAACCTTCAGGCTAGTTAAGCAAGACGAAAGAATAACAAGTAAAGTGGAATTTGAACCCAAGAATTCATACATAAGGTGTGGAGGAAGTGGCTTCAACTCCAACACAATGGCTCCTCAATCGATGGCTTTGTTGGTGGAGTTTTGCGGTTTTCAAGATCTAAAGATAACTTCCTAGGCTCATATGAATATGAACCCATACCATGCAATGAATTCACACACTCCAGTATACTAGCATCATCATCAACATCCATGTTAAGAAGCACGACCTCAAGAGGATATTCAACATTTATCATGGAACTTGTGTCATCCACTATCACAGATATGACAATGTCTACAAATGAACACACCTCCGTGCTATTGGGTTGTCTCATTGATTTGCAAAAATGGAATACCACCTTCTTATCTCCCACTCAGAATGTCAACTCATCTGATTCAACATCAACTAATGCCTTCCCCATAGCTAGGAAACGTCTCCCAAGAATAATCGATACTTCAAAGTCCACCTCATAATCCAATATGACAAAGTTAGCCGGCAATATGAATTTATCAACACGCACAAGAACATCATCAATTATGTCCAAGAGTTACTTCATTGATCGATTCGCCATTTAAATTCTCATTGAAGTTGCCATAGGTTTCCCGATTCCCAAAGTCTTGAAGACCGAATAAGGCATCAAATTTATGCTAGCCCCCAAATCACAAAGGGCCTTGGCAAAATCCGCACAACCGATAGTGCAAGGGATAGTAAAAGCTCCGTCCTCCTCAAGTTTCGGATCCATAGAATACACGATAGCACTTATTTGATGAGTCATCTTAATTGTTATGTACTCCATTAACCTCTTCTTTGTTATGATTTTTCTATCCAAGTTTTCTTCTCCACTTATTCTCTTATCCCTTTATCATTGCCATCCTCCTTTATTGTTGATCATCAATATTTGGAGTTTATGGCCTTAAGGTTGTTTGGCAGTGTTTCCACAAGCTGTGTTATGGCCTTTTCTCGGAGCTCCCCTCTGTCGGGCAAGATTACGCTGTTTTGTTATTCCTGCTGTCACACCTCCCTTTTTACTACCCCAACATGCGTAAGGTGTATAAATACACTTGTAGGGTATACCCCGACGCTCAATTACCCGAAACGGATAAAATAACGTAAGGGAAGGAGTTTTTCCAATTAAAGGACAATCGGTTCGGGATTTTATTAGAGATTAATCAGAGTCGCCACTTGGGAATGACAATGGTGTCCCAAGTCACCGGTTAATCCCGAATCCGAGGAATTTTAGACTCTTAAAATGTCTGCGAAGCAGAGGTCCGGATAAGGAACTCTGTTAACCCGGGAGAAGGTGTTAGGCACTCCCGGATTCCGTGGTTTTAGCACGGTCGCTCCACTGTCGTTCTTGACTTTTGTTTGACTTAGTTATAGATTTTAACAACATAATGTGCTTTTACGTTAAATATTATTTTTAGGAATTTGCGGTATTGCGAAAACACGCCTCGAGTCATACCGCAACCAGTACGCCTATGACTTTTGGTGTATTTCGGCTTTGCCGAGATTTGGATTTGAGTCGCACCAAGTGCACACTCGTTCATAGGGAGGTATATTAAAATCGTGCCTTAAAGCAACGTCTATCGGCTTTTAAATCTTTTGGGAGAAGCTATGGAATTAGCTATTAGCTTTCCCGGGTCTATTTTGTATTATATCATTACTAAATGGGGGCCCCGGTGTTATTCGGGCGAGGCTCGTCCTAATTTTCATTAAAGGATTCGATAATTGTATTTAACTATGTTTTCTACATTTGTTCTTTCCTTAATCGCATTGCTACACTATAGTAATCCAGGCCCATATGATTTCTTGTTTAATTGGGCCTGATCTTCTTTACATTTATACATTTGAACCGTTTGGGTACTCGAAGCCCAGGCTTTTCGACTTCTTCTTGCTGGCTTTGTCAACTTGATATAGCGATTCGGGCCCATAATATACACTAAGCTTAATCTAAATAGCAATTACAGTGATTGAAGTAAAAGAACAGAGACACTCATTTGAAACAAAAGGCATTTTATTTATTCAGTAAAAGATCAATACATCAATTCATCAAATATCAATTACAAATCAGTTACTGGTTTTCATATATCAGGACTAATAGGCTGCTTCTTATTATACTAATGTTTGAAGTCAATACTGAATCTGAGAAGGTGATTTACAGGAAAACTCGAAGAATTACTAACCTAATTAACTGTGAATCTGGACTAATTAATTGACTATATTCATCATTGCGTTTCTAGCTAAACATTTTAACATTATAAACTTGGTTCGAATTAAATTGCTTCAATATTCAATTACCTCTTTCTACAGCCTGCTTTTATTTCTGATCCTCGAATTTAGACTAACTATATTCACAATGATTATACAATCTGATTGTTTCATGGTTCGACCTTAAATATCTACAGGTGAATGACTCAAAGACTCATGCATAGTTATACTACTGATTCCATTATGACCCGTTTTATTATCAGGTTATTAGACCTAATCATGAATGGATCACTGCTTGACCTAACGTTTACTATCTATGCTTAAGGGACGACGAATACGTGATTGTGATTGATGAAGCTACTGTGAGTGAGTGATTACCAGTTCTGAAACCATTATTAGTTAACTTATGTTTTAATGTTATTACCTAATTAACTAAGTGAGGTACTAAATCATACTACTACTATACTACCACTACTGCTAGCTATTACATTGTTTCTTGTTTCTGTTTTTCAGTTATACATTTATACTACAAACTGAAAAGAACAACAATGAAACTATACTACTCGGCTACGCAGTCAAATCTAAAGCTCCATTTTTATTCAGCAACTTGGCATTACATCTTTAATGGTAAGAATGGTATACCTGGATCAAAAGAGAAGAAGACCAATGAGTCTAGGGGTAAAAGCAAGTAGCAGGTACAGCAAAGATCAGCAGTAATGCAACAGTGAAGTGAAGGAAAGCACAGCAACAGCAACACAGCAACAGCAATAATGTAACAGAAGAACCCAATCCAATTTCGAGCAGAAGAACACGGTAAAAACCAATGGAAACCAGCGAGTTCTACTCAAAAATTCCAGAAAAATCCTATTGTTCTATTGCTATTTTATCTCTCAAGCTTTTGTGTGAATTTCAGTTTAGGTGTCTTTCAGATTACTCTCCAATGGAACCCCCTTTTCAGCCCCTTTTAAGAGGTATTTATAGCTAACCTTTAGGGTTGAATACTTGGGAGGAAGTATGGGATTAATCCCACTTCCCCCTCCTAAAATTATCCATTCTACACTTTAGTCCATATTTCAGTTACCAGAAACCCTTCCAGCATGTGCTGGAAGGTTCTAAAGATTCTCTTTTATGGCCTTTTACTAGTATGACCTTAGGGGTTTGAGATTTTTACTGATTTCCCATTTTTAGGAGACCATTATACCCCTAAATCTCTGCAAAATTGCAGAAATCAGGAGCCTGAATGTCCCTATTACCCTCCTAAGTTCTTACTAGTTACTATTTCACCTTTTCAATACCCAATTGTGCCCCTAAGAGCACTGCTGATTTACCAGCTTGCCTAGGGCAGATTTTAGCTAGTTTTGAACCTATTTAACTAATAGCCAGCCCTGGCATTAGTATTTAAGGGCTGGCCAGATTTATTTCTAAGAACTATTTCAATTTTAGCCACTTTTAAACTAATTCCAATCAATTAAGACCAATTTATTCTTAATTAAAGCTAATTGCAGGCATAGCCTGCTTTGTTATTATGTTTAAACTGTTTAAAATTTAGCCAGTCTCAAGTTGAGACTTAGCTTGGGCTATTAAAGCCATATACTAAACAGCTAGGCCCAAAACCTTTACAGGTTTGGCCACTTTGCTGTTCAGGGCTCTAAAGAGAGCCTGGGCCAGTCTGCATTTGCAGACACAGCCATTTTGCATAACCAGCCACTGTTTAACAGTGAACTGTGTGTTAGGGCTTATAGAATTGGTCAACCCTTTGCAAGGTTGACCATTCTTAAGCCAATTATTTAACTTATAGCCTAATTATGCATTTTCAGTTCTAACCTATTTAAAAACTAGCCATTTTCATAGAACCTAATGCTAACAGCTATAACCAATTCACCTAGGGTTCAAACAGTGTTAATCAAACACTTACACTCAACCAGAACCAGTAAAACTAAATCAGTTTCAACATGGATTGCATATTAGGACACATAAGATCAAACAAAATGTAATAATCAACCAAAACTCAGAGAAGGCAATTGATATGGTTGAATTTCAGTTGATTAATTCACATTATCTAATTTTATGAGGCAAAGTATGAATTCATGTTAATTGAGACCTAATAACTACCAGTTCAAGTCACATGAAAGTTTGAACAACTCAGAATCACCAAGGTTCACGGCACAAACACATATAAGCATAGATTCTCATGAAACAGTCAACATGGTTCAACTAACCTAAGCAGGGTAATTAGAATTCACTTTTAAGTGCTACCCTAACTTGATATATTCATGTTAAGAGTGGGGATGAAGAATAGGAAAGCCATGAAGAAGCAAAGAATAACATTCCTAAATCTAACACAAGTGCATGACAAATGAGATGAAGATGATGACAAGAAGAACATGGAGAAACAGTGAAAAGAGAAACCTAAATCTATCATATGAGGGTAACATGAAGAGAAACAGACCCCAAATTGGCATACTCATTCATCAAATAAAAACATATGAGAGATGATATGACAAGAATACTAGACTTGCACTAAAAATGAACACAAATAAGACCACCAGAATGTGAGCAAAGAAGTGAACCCCAGATTAAACACAGGATAACTTGATATAAGAGATGAACAGAGATAGCCAAGCTTTTACCAAGACTAAACACGGAAAGAGAAACAGTAGAGATACTGCAAGCCAACAAAAAGTAATCTAATGCAAAGTTGAGTGACAATTAAACATAGTATCAGAATCAAAACATGCAAGATGACAGAAGGACTACTGAAGATTAACAAGATGAAGTATTCTAATACTAACTAAGGTTATCCAAGTCAAGTCTTCAAAAATAGAGAAACAGATTCAAACAAACCAGATAAAACTTAATAACAATGACTAAACGAATCGGGATGAGCATGAGAATAAACAAGATGGAGAATATTAACACTAACATGCTCAGAAACAGAATAGTAAGAAAAGATAGGCATAATGAAATAAAAAGGATAAACAAACAACAGAGCAATCACCAAGTATAAACCCTAAGCTATTAGCGAGAATAAACCCTAAACTATCACGTGAAAGCAAAAATCAGAGAAGAGCATCTAAACACATGCAGAAATAGCAAACAAACAACAAATGAATCAAAAAAATAAAGCAGAGAGAAAGCATATAAGGGTTAGGGACTTAGCTTGCGGGGCCTGTCCCCCGAGCTTCCTATTCCCTTTTCTTTTCTTTTCTTTAATCTCTCAGACCCTCCCAGACCTTTCTTCTTGTTTCCTTTTTCTTCTTTATTCATTTTCAGAGCTCTTTTTCTTTCAATTTTTCTCTGATTTTCATTCAGGCCTAAAGACGTGGCCTTTTTGAGTTTTGATTGCAGAGGGGTGTTTTGGGGATGGTAAAGGTGAGGTCTTGATTGAGGGTTGAATTTGGGGTCGCCGGAGTTAGGGTTCCGACGACCCTTTTTGGGATATTCGAAGTGATTGGGTTTGATTCGAGGGTGAAGGCTAGTATGGTTGGGTAGATCTCATGAAAAGGAGTCGATTGGTATTGGTTTCAGGCGGTGGTTCATTGTTTGGCGATCACCGGCGAGGATTCCGGTGACCGAGACTTCAAAGAACAGGGTATTTTCTGGGGGTTTTGGGTAAAGAAGAAAGAGCAGAAGAAGAGAAAGAGGGATGGGGAATTTGAAAAGCCGGCGACCACCGTAGAGAGTGGTGGCCGCCATGGCCGCCTAGGGTAAAGATGATGAAGAAGATGAGAGAAGTGGAGAGGATTAAGGGCGGCTAGGTTAAGCATTAGAAGAAATGGGGCGGCCGCTTCAGACAAGGCCCTTTTATAGGCCAAATATCCGATGAAATCTCGACCGTTCGTTTGATCAAGATCGACGGCTTTGAATGAGCGTTACAAAAACGACGCCGTTTGGATGCTTAAGAGACCAAGGCAACGCCCGTTAGATCACACTGAATGAACGGCTGAGATTAAATCTCAGCATTAATTAATTCTCTTATAATTCAAACATTCTCAGCCGTTGATTTGAGGAGACGAACGGCTGAGATCATCTCTGCTTACAGCCTTTGGACCGGGTCTGTTTGGGCTTAAGGATTGGGCCAACGGTTTGGACCACAATTGGCCCAAATTCATTTACACAACATATATATATTTTATATTTTCTGATTTTAATGATTTTTATGTATTTTCTTTTATTCTCTTTTTTTTTCTTTTTCTTTTATGAAAAATATAAATCCTAATTTTACTACCTACTCTAATTTCCTAGTATTTTTTGGTAATTTTCTGCTATTTTTTCCTAATTTCTACTACTTAAGCTATTTTACTAATTTTCTAATTAACTAAACTAACAAATTAATTACTACTATTTTTTTTATTTTTTCTAATTTCTTACTTATTCAAACACACAAAAATATAACTAATTTCAAGCAAAGCAAGTAATTGCACTCAAAAACATATTTATTTTGATTTTGGAATTATTTGCCTGGTGCAAAAATCACGTGCTCACAGCTGCCCCTCTTTGCTCGGGAACACGAAGAGTTTCAGTGCAAAGATAAGTGAGCAGTAATGAGAGATTTTTGCACATCGGCATATTCCGTGAAAGCATTTTTGAAAACCTTTTGACCGCACCCTGCTTTAGAGGTTGCCTACATATCCTGGGCTAAACAGGAATCAGGTCGGTGTAGTTCGGGAAGGTCTGGCAGTTTAAAACTACCAGACTCACTGTTGCATTGACACTGTTGAGACCTGCTGACTTACTCCTTATTACACCGGGGGGGGGAGAAATGTAAAATGAAGAAGCTATTCTAAGCTATGATCCTACAATTACAATTGTTCCTAATCTAGCTTTTGCTCTTCTTCCCTTCCGGTGATGCAGAATCTCTTTCTTTTTGTCGATTTTCTTTGATGTTGACTCTCTTTTTTGTTAATTTTCTTTTCTTGTTGACTCTCTTTTTGTTGATTTTTTTTTGATTTTCTTGATCTCGAAATGAACCTGCTTAAAAACAAAACAAAACAAAAAAGTACCTCTCTTTTTTTCTTTTTCTGCCCCAGTGTGGGCTTTTTAACTGTATGAACCATGATGTGCAAAAATATTCCCGTGTTTGAAGGTAGGCGCCTAACAGAAATTAAACGTGCAATGCGAATGCAGAAAATATTCCCGTATTAGAAGGTGGGCGCCTAACGGAATTTAAACGTACAATGCGAATGCAGAAAATATTCCCGTATTTGAAGGTGGGCGCCTAACAAAATTGAAACGTGCAATGCGATGCAGAAAAGTATTCCCGTATTTGAAGGTGGGCGCCTAACGGAATTGAAACATGCAATGCGATGCAGAAAATATTCCCGCATTTGAAGGTGGGCGCCTAACGGAATTGAAACGTGCAATGCGATGCGGAAAATATTCCCGTGTTTGAAGGTGGGCGCCTAACTGCAATTGAAACGTGCAATGCGATGCAGAAAATATTCCCGTGTTTGAAGGTGGGCGCCTAACGAAATTAAACGTGCAATGCGAATGCGAGAAAATATTCCCGTATTTGAAGGTGGGCGCCAACGAATTTAAACGTGCAATGCGAATGCGGAAAATATTCCCGTATTTGAAGGTGGGCGCCTAACGAATTGAAACGTGCAATGCGATGCAGAAAATATTCCCGTATTTGAAGGTGGGCGCCTAACGAATTGAAACGTGCAATGCGATGCAGAAAATATTCCCGTATTTGAAGGTGGGCGCCTAACGGAATTGAAACGTGCAATGCGATGCAGAAAATATTCCCGTATTTGAAGGTGGGCGCCTAACAGAAATTAAACGTGCAATGCGATGCAGAAAAGTATTCCCGTATTTGAAGGTGGGCGCCTAACGGAATTGAAACGTGCAATGCGATGCAGAAAAGTATTCCCGTATTTGAAGGTGGGCGCCTAACAGAATTGAAACGTGCAATGCGATGCAGAAAATATTCCCGTATTTGAAGGTGGGCGCCTAACAGAAATTTAAACGTGCAATGCGATGCAGAAAATATTCCCGTATTTGAAGGTGGGCGCCTAACAGAAATTTAAACGTGCAATGCGAATGCAGAAAAGTATTCCCTCAGCCTGAGGACTGGGGAGTGGACTTTAAAAGATGTTACCTCCTCTTTTTGGTATTTTCTTTTACCAACTTATCTCTTGCCTGTGAATTTCTCCACTTATTCGGCAGACTTTCTCTTTTTGGTATTTTAAATTTTCCACATTGGTCACATTCACTTTAAAGTGATTAGTGACAATTTGTTCCTGCATGAAACAAAAATTTATTAGATATAAGCTGCTGGCAACTGGCATCTGCCGTCCCCACTTCTTATTGCTTCCTTTGTTTTTGCTTTCTCATGTTGCGTGGCTTTCGACTTCTTGTCCCTTGCATACTCTTTTTGTATTTTTCTCATTTCTCCATTTTTTGTTTTGTTTTCTTTTTCTTTGGCCATGTTTGCCAAGCTTCTTTTATTCCTTTTCCCCAATCTTCTATCCTTTCTGATCCAGTGTTGTTTCAACTTCCGTTATCAGGAGCTGGTAGTTAGCTCTCAAAAGGGTAAACAATGAAATGCAGAAAAATGAAAGGAAGGTAAGGGTATTTCGGAGAGATGACGGAACTTATCTGGGTATTTGCTGGCTGATTCCGCTGACCATGCCATGTATTTAAACTCTGACCCAGTTCATTCCAATCATTATTCTGACTCTGAATTGCCTTTGACCCCAAACCGATACTCTTTTTGTTGCCTTTTCTCTTTTCTGATGATCGCCTTACGGTGCCTCGAAAGGTTTTCACCAATAAGACTTTCTCATTTATTCTCTCAACCTCACAATCATCTCACAGTGCCGATTAAGGTTTTCACTGATGAGACTCTCTCATTTTATTTCCCTCAAACTCACAGTCGCCTCACAGTGCCGGTTAAGGTTTTCACCGATGAGACTCTCTCATTTTTTTTTTTTTTATTTATTTATTTTTTTTTATTATTTTTTTTTTCATTTTTCCTTTTTGTATTTTGTTTTCTTACCACGGGTATTGTCCGATGTTTGGCTCTTCCTTCGTTGTATTTGTTATCATTTCAAAATTGATCAGAAGGTCTTTCTTTGGACTGTAACGTGGCTTTGGATGGGTTAAGAAAGAAAGATATAAAGGCTCAAAATTTCAACGAGGGTTTAAAATATTTACAACTCTCGAAATTATTAAACATAACTTCTGCCCCAGTTTCAATATGTGGGGAATTTTTTTTTTGATTTTTTCTTTATTGTGACTGAACCTCAGAGAGGCTGCCTACGTACCCTTTCGGGATCAAGTCAGACGTAGTTCATCCAACTTTACAAGTTAGATGGATTTCTTTTTGACTTTTTCCCGGTTTTTGTCTTTTTCTCTCTTTTTTTTTCATTTCATTTTTTTTCATCTTTCATTTTTTTGTCATTTTTCCATCATTTCATTTTCATTCTGGCAATTTCGATTTTATTGCACTAGAGCGATTTCGAGAGAGGGATATGAAAGAATTCATTCATTAAGGCTCAAAGGGGTTAACAATGGATAAAGTGTTTGGATAGAGAATAAAATGCCTTCGTCATTTCAATTCCAAAATCACAACAAAATACAAAACATACAATTGAAAAGGAATCATACATAGTATCTTTTGACCGCATCCGAATTGATAGCAGTCTCTACGCACTTTCCTTCAACATCTGTTAAGTATAATGCCCCATTGGACAATACCCGTGATACCACGAACGGTCCCTGCCAATTTGGTGCAAACTTGCCTTTTGCCTCTGCCCAATGTGGTAAGATACGCCTCAATACCGGTTGTCCAACTTCAAACTTTCGAGGTCGTACCTTCTTATTATATGCTCTGGCCATTCTCCGCTGATATAACTGTCCATGGCAGACACTGCGGCCAATCTCTTCTCATCAATCAAATTCAACTGTTCTAACCGGGCCTTTACCCATTCATCGTCATCTATTTCAGATTCGGCTATAATTCGCAATGACGGTATTTCTATTTCTGTGGGTATAACGGCCTTTGTTCCATACACCAGGGTATAAGGTGTGGTTCCGATAGAAGTACGTACCATCGTGCGGTAACCCATGAGAGCAAAGGGTAACTTTTCATGCCACTGCCTGGATCCCTCCACCATTTTCCGAAGAATCTTTTTGATGTTCTTATTTGCCGCTTCTACTGCACCATTTGCCTTCGGCCTGTAAGGCGTGGAATTACGGTGCGTGATCTTAAACCTTTCACAAACTTCTGCCATGAGATGACTGTTTAAATTGGCTCCATTGTCTGTGATAATCACTTTGGGGATTCCAAATCGGCATATGATATTCTCGTGCACAAAATCCACCACCGCCTTCTTCGTCACCGCCTTGAATGTCTTAGCTTCGACCCACTTGGTGAAATAATCAATTGCAACCAGGATAAACCTGTGCCCATTAGAAGCGGCTGGATCTATTGGGCCGATGACATCCATGCCCCAAGCAACAAAGGGCCATGGTGCTGACATTGTGTGCAACTCATAAGGCGGGGAGTGGATCAGATCCCCATGTACCTGGCATTGATGGCATTTCTTTACATACCTGATACAATCACGCTCCATCGTGAGCCAGTAGTACCCAGCTCTCAAGATCTTCTTTGCTAAAACATATCCGCTCATGTGAGGCCCGCATACTCCAGCATGTACTTCAATCATAATTTCATCCGCTTGTGGAGCATCTACACACCTCAATAAACCCAGATCTGGTGTTCTTTTGTATACCACTCCTCCACTGAAGAAAAATCCATTGGCTAGACGTCTGATGGCTCTCTTCTGGTCTCCAGGTGGCTTGCTCCGGGTATTTGCCAGCTTTCAAGTATTCTCTAATATCATGATACCACGGCTCTCCATCCGACTCTTCTTCCACAACAGAGCAATAAGCATTCTGATCTCGGACTTGGATCTGGAGCGGATCTATGTATGTCTTGTCCGGATGATGCAACATAGAGGACAATGTGGCCAAAGCATCTGCAATCTCATTGTGCATTCTCGGGATGTGCTTGAATTCTATAGACCGGAATCTTTGAGACAACTCGTGCAAACAATACCGATATGGTATCAATTTCAAATCTCGTGTCTCCCATTCCCCTTGAATTTGGTGTACCAAGAGATCCGAATCACCCATGACCAAAATCTCTTGAATACCCATGTCAATCGCCATCCTTAATCCCAAGATGCACGCCTCATATTCGGCCATATTGTTGGTACAGAAAAATCGAAGTTGAGCTGTGACGGGATAGTGTTGACCCGTACTTGAAATAAGTACCGCTCCGATACCAACGCCCCTGCTGTTGACAGCTCCGTCAAAGTACATTTTCCATCCTGATCTCTCCTCTTGCTCCGTCTCCTCGACAAGCATTGCCTCTTCATCCGGGAAATATGTTTTCAATGGTTCATATTCATCATCGACCGGATTCTCGGCTAAGTGGTCCGCAATAGCTTGTGCCTTTATTGCCGTACGAGTTACATAGACAATGTCAAATTCTGTGAGCAGAATCTGCCATTTGGCCAGCCTTCCCGTAGGCATAGGCTTCTGAAATATATACTTGAGAGGGTCCAGTCGTGATATCAAGTATGTAGTATATGCTGACAAATAATGCTTTAGCTTCTGAGCTACCCAAATCAACGCACAACAAGTTCTCTCCAGTTGGGTATACTTCACCTCGTAGGATGTAAACTTTTTGCTGAGGTAGTAGATGGCTTGTTCTTTCTTGCCTGTCTCATCATGTTGACCCAATACACAACCGAAAGAGTTATCTAGCACCGTCAAATACAAAATCAAAGGTCGCCCTGGTTCTGGAGGTACTAACACCGGAGGATTAGCCAAATATTCTTTGATCTTGTCAAAGGCTTCCTGACATTCGTCGGTCCATTTCACTGCTGCATCTTTCTTCAACAACTTGAAGATCGGCTCGCATGTTGATGTCAATTGAGCAATGAACCGACTAATGTAATTCAACCTTCCTAATAAGCTCATGACCTCCTTCTTGTTTTTCGGCGGAGGTAGACTTTGAATAGCCTTGATCTTTGATGGATCCAGTTCAATACCTCGCCGGCTCACAATAAACCCCAGTAGTTTCCCTGAAGGCACTCCAAAAGCACACTTCGCCGGATTGAGTTTTAGATTGTACCTCCGGAGTCTTTGGAAAAACTTCCTTAAATCTTTCACATGATCAGGTTGTTTTCTGGACTTTATAATGACATCGTCCACATATACCTCAATTTCTCTATGCATCATATCATGAAACATAGTGGTCATTGCCCTCATGTAAGTTGCTCCGGCATTCTTTAATCCAAACGGCATTACTCTGTAACAGTACGTTCCCCAAGGTGTAATGAAGGCAGTTTTTTCTCAGCGTCTTCTTCATCCATCAGGATCTGATGATAACTCGCATAACAGTCCACAAACGAACCGATTTCATGCTTGGCGCAATTGTCGATCAATATGTGGATGTTTGGCAATGGGAAGTCATCCTTCGGACTGGCTTTGTTGAGGTCTCTATAGTCTACACACACTCTGGTTTTGCCATCTTTCTTTGGGACCGGCACAACATTTGCCAACCAGGTGGGGTATTTGGTAACTCTTATGACCTTTGCCTCAAACTCCTTATTCACCTCTTCTTTTATCTTCACGCTAATGTTCGTTTTGAATTTCCTCAGCTTTTATTTCACTGGCCGGCATTCCGAATAGATAGGCAACTTGTGTACCACCAGATCTGTGCTAAGCTCGGGCATGTCATCATAGGACCAGGCAAAGATGTCCTTAAATTCATGTAACAACCTTATCAATTCATCCCTGAGGGGTGCCTCCAAATGCACACTAATCTTTGTTTCTCGGACATCACCTTCGCTCCCCAAATTTACAGATTCCGTATCACTCAAATTCGGTTTGGGTTTTTCCTCGTATTGTTTCATGTCCTTACTTATTTCCTCCAAGGCTTCCTTATCCTCACATTCTATTTCACTATCTTCCTCGATTTCTTGTATAGTAGCGTGATTGTCAGAACTGGGTCTAGAATCCTTCACGCATGACATGGCATTGGAATCAACACATGCAAAACTGTACAAAAGAAAAATAAAGAAAAATAAGGCGAAAGTGAAGAAAAAGGAAAAACTGCATTTCATTAATAAAAGAAACGAACAATGTTCGGGATACATGGCGATTTTTTTTTCATGAGGAGAATGGGGAAACTATAAAATAACAACTTTCGGGAAACAATGATGAAATTTTGAGCTAACTACCCAGACTCCTTCCTGATAAGGAAAGGAGTAGCTTCCCAATTGTTCAATGTGACTCTGGGCCCCACAAATTGCACGTCCATGTTGCTCGTGCCTTCCCTTGCTTCAATCGTATTCACCTCCCAAAACAATTTCTTAAAACCAAGCATTTCTTCATCAAGTTGGGTCTCAATGCACTTTGCTGCAGCAGATGGTTGATATTTTGTACCAGGCCTGATAAAGATGTCGGATAATTTGGGTATGGGTTTGGGCAAGGTCCAGTTTTTCTTGGCTTTAGAGGCTCTTTGGATATCGGCAAAAGTGGGTTTGAACCCTAAGCCGAATGTACCTTTATTCTCCGGAAGCTGAACTGGTTGAGTGACTCCCTGCAGTGTTTTGCCTAATCCCCTCCCCGGTGCAAATCCGTTCCTCAGCATTTCTCTGGCCACCATTACAGCAGTTGGTGCCAACATTAGGGTTGGTAACTTTTCTCCTTCAGCAACTTTGTTCACTTCTATAGCATCCGTCACTTGGTAGACCCAAGGACCTCTATCCCCATCAGTACCGTCAAAAGGTGCTACCATATTACAAGCATTTTCCTCTCCGTGTACAACAATCTCTTGCTACTCCCATTCAAATTTGACCATCTGGTGTAGAGAAGATGGCACCGCTTTGGCCGCATGAATCCAGGGTCGACCTAACAGCAAGTTATATGATACGGCGATGTCGAGCACCTGGAACTCCATTGTAAAATCAACGGGACCGATGGTCACTTCCAAAATAATATCTCCCAGAGTGTTCTTACCTCCGCCATCAAACCCTCTCACATTGATATTGTTTCTCCGGATTCTGTCTGGGCTAATGTTCAGCTTCCCTAGAGTTGACAGCGGGCAGATGTTCGCGCTCGATCCATTGTCAATCAATACCCTAGTCACGACTGACTCTTCACTCTTTACCGTGAGGTACAATGCTTTATTGTGTTCAGTTCCTTCCACCGGCAGCTCCCTATCAGAGAAGGTGATTCTATTAGACTCGAAAATTTTGCTGGTAATCTTCTCCAAGTGACACACTGAAATCTTCTCCGAACATGAGCCTCATTTAGAATCTTCATAAGAGCCTTCCGGTGCTCTTCTGAATGTATCAACAAAGATAACAAAGAAATTTGGGCCGGGGTCTTTCTTAACTGCTCAACCACCGAGTACTCTTGTGACTTCATTTTCTTAAGAAATTCTTCTGCTTCCTCCTCCGACACTGGCTTCTTCAGTTGACTTTCTTTTACCGTTTTCATCTTTCTCAGTTCCTCTGGAGCAAAACACCTTCCAGATCGGGTAAGTCCATGCGTTTCGTTAATTTCACCAGAAATCTCTTTTCCCTTGTAAACTACTGTTACCTTGTTATAGTTCCAAGGCACGGTCTTTGTATTCACCACTGGCATTTGCACTACTGGTTTTATGATTACTGGCTCTGCACTTGCTCCTTTCACGGTTACGATCGTCTTTGCACCTGGAACTACCACCTTTAAACCTCCCATCACTACTGGCTTTGGTTTCTCAACAATTACTTCCTCTTTCACAACTTCTTTCTCTAACTTGTCACTCGACTTTATCATCATGACGGCTCGAGATGGTTTTTGATTGCCATCATCCTGCACCAGTTCTATCATATTCGTTTCGTGGTGATTCGGCAATGGATTCTGGGTAATGTTTGGGGCCTCGGGAGCCTGCACTTCAATTCTCCTCTCATCGATAAGATCTTGAATGGCATTCTTTAATTGCCAACACTTCTCAGTATCGTGGCCCAATGTTCCTGAACAATATTCACATCTGACAGAAGAATCAAGATTTTTCGGGGGTGGGTTCGGAATTTTTGGTGCGATTGGTCTTAACATCCCCAATTCTTTCAACCTATGGAAAAGACTGGTATATGACTCTCCGAGAGGAGTGAATGTCTTTCTTGCTTTGTTTCTCCAATCAGCGTCCGGCCTGGGTCTATTCTGGTTTCGGTAAGGTTTAGGGGTTGGGTATGTGTTTTGGGTATGGTACACATTGTGTGGAGCTTGAACTCTCCACACGTGGGGTGGTGGTGGTGGATAAGCTTGGGTTTGAGGGTGATGGTAATGTGGTACAGTTGGTGGGTATGGTGGTGGTGGTGGGTTATATGGGCTCGGTGCATTGTAGGGATTTGGCGGGTAAGATGGTGGTGGTGGATTATATGGGGTTGACGGGCTTGGTGGGTGTTGGCGGTAGGGTCTTGGTGGGTTATAATGTGGGTTGCGACTCCAGGACCTACTTTCAATGGTTGCTACTTCTTCTTTCTTCTTCTTTCCCATCACTCCTCCACTTCCACTCTGTATAGCTTGATTGGTGGCTTTGATAGCCGAAAAACTCATAATTTTGTTTGTCTTCAAACCCTCTTCTACAAAACTTCCCATTTTCACAACTTCGTTGAAACCTTTTCCAATTGCTGACACTAGATGGCCGTAGTATGTTGGATCCAAAGCTTGCAGAAAACAATCCACCATCTCTCCTTCTTTCATTGGTGGATCCACTCTAGCGGCCTGTTCCCTCCATCTAAAACCGTATTCTCTAAAGCTCTCTCCTGTCTTTTTCTCCAGCTTGGTAAGGGATAACCTGTCAGGTATGATCTCCAGATTGTACTGAAAATGACTAGCGAAAGCTTGTGCTAAATCATCCCAAACGAACCATCTTGTATGGTCCTGTCGAGTATACCATTCCAGTGCTGATCCACTCAAACTTTGGCTGAAATAAGCCATCAACAATTCATCTCTACCTCCCGCACCTCTCATCTTGCTACAATATCCTCTTAGATGAGCTACCGGATCCCCGTGTCCGTTGTACATGTCGAACTTGGGCAACTTAAATCCTGCAGGAAGCTGCACCTCGGGGAACAAACACAGGTCTTTGTAGGCTACACTTACTTGCCCTCCCAGCCCTTGCATATTACGGAAAGCATTCTCAAGACTCTTCACTTTCCGAGCCATCTCCTCCTGCCCGGCACTTGCTTCTATCATGGGAGCGTGAGACTCGTGTTGTCTGAAAGTAGGCTCCGGGGGTAGTAGTGAGGATCCTGGATATGGAATATTGGTTCGCTAGAAGATTTGTGGATAACAGCGGGCGGAGGTGCCACATATACAGGAGCGACTTGTGGTATAGGAGGTGGTGCTTGCTTGGTTGGAGGTGGTGGCATTTGGGAGGTGGAAGCATAGTAGTGAGGGTAGTCGGGGTAGGTGGAGGACGAGTTCATTGTTGGTGGCTCGGGGTTAGGATTGGTTGGAGGGACATATGCAGGGTTAGCAGGGTAGGCTGGTAGTGGTTGACCTCTTGACCAAGCCTGGTACATTTCAGCCATCTGCTGTCTTAACTTGTACATTTCTTCTTTCATCCTTGCCACATCCACGATCTCTTCTTCGTGAGCAGGGTCTACAATAGTTGCCTCGATCTCCTGGGACACAGCCTTTGTCATCTTTTTGGACCTGGTGTTGTATGGGTGGGTAGCCAGTATGCCAGTTGCCTAGAAAATCTGGACTCACAAACATCAACACTTGTTAGTTGTTAGCGCATGAATAAGATGTAACGACTTTAAAAACAAACACATTTGCTCGAGTCGTTATGCATCATCCCGGCCGTTGCTCACTTCAATCATCTTTTCTTTTCCGCTCTTTTGTCTCCTTTCTTTCTTTTCTTCCTTTCTTTCCTTTTCTCTTTTGCTTTTTCTATTTTCTTGCTTTTCCCTCTCTTTTCTCTCTTTTTTTTTTTCTTTTTTTTTTCTTTTCTTCTTTTATTGCTTTTCTTTTCTCTCTTTTTCCTTGCCGTTTTCATAATCACGCTCCTATTTATTTGCCTAGCGGATATGAAGAAAATGACATAAAGCAAAAGAATTGGTAACAACACTTTGTTTTCTCATTGATAATTCAAAACCTTGATTACAAAGCGATGTTTAAGAAAAATAAAAGATGATGCATGACCTAAGAGTACATTAATGCACCTAGTGCCCGCGAGGCATCGTTCAGCCTTGCCGCGGGCCTATATGCTAAACCCCTTTGAAGCCTATCCAGGTCGGCCATGACTTGTTGTACAAAAAACTTCACTGCAGAAACAAAAGTCCTCCGAGACATGTCTTCACAAAGCTGAGTCTTTCGGGTGATGTATTGGGCGATACGAACAATCTTTTCTCTGATGACCCCTTTTTCTTGCAATAGACGGCTTATTTGTTGAGTGCGAGCATCCAAGGTGTGTTGGTTGTCCTTTTGCACTTGTTGCAGCTTTAATTCTAATCTCGCCATAGTCGTGTAGCAGTGCTCTCTTTCTTCTTCAAGATCTTTGATGATCTTGTTACTTTTGACTGTGGCTGAGATCATTTTCTTTCTAAGTTGAGCTATTTCAACATCGTGCTTGTCATGTAGCTGTCGGACCAACTTGGCTCTTTCCTCGGCGTCTTTGTCCATTTGCTTCCGAGCCTTGACTAACTCTTTTTCAGCTACGTCCAAATCAAAGCTATAGTCGTTTACTTTCCGCCGGAGAATCTCAATTAACTTTTCATCTCGGGCTGAACGTACTGGGGTCTCGGATGCAATTTTCATTTGAGCTATTTGAGCCTTCAACATATCATTTTCTTTTTTCAGCCTGTTTCTTTTCCCCTTCATCGGATGCTGCTTGTAGGCCACTTTCGAAATGAAGATTTCTCAGCTTATCTTCCAACAAACTGATTTTGGCCTTATATTCTTTCTCCTTGGCCGTCCATTTCAGATTTTCCTCGGATTGCTCTATAAGGTCCTGCAAGTGAGGTCTCTTTGAAAGACGTTCGTGTTCAACCCCTCGTCGGTACCATGTGGAGTACCCAGGTGATATCTCCCCCTTTGCTCTATTCGGCACACAAGTATCAATCTTCAAATTTTGGCACTCGTTCCAGATTTGCCGGATTTTTGCTTCCGGGAATTGCCCGTCCGGACCAATCTTCACAGCTTGCACACTGAGATCCCCATCTCTCGGAATAATCTGACACCGACCCAACTGTCGCAAGGCTCTGTATGGGGCATAGGGTTGTATACTCTTCAAACCCATGATCAAAAACGGCGATCCCTCCGTTGGCATGTATATCACCTCGTCAAGAGGTAACCAGTCATACGTCCAATCGATTTGACCGTTAGTTAGTGATCGAAGATACACAATCCAACCTTGGACTCCTTCTGGCAACTTTACTTCCTTTGTCCTCGCATTGAACTCTTCCAAACATGTCCGATCGGCCGAACCATAGCTCGAGAATGAAGGGTGGTGGCACAGATGCTCAATTAGCCAGATTTGCAAGATCAAGTTACACCCTTCGAAGAAAGTAGCCCCCGCTATGCACGCAGTCAGAGCACGATAGATATCCGCAACAATCATCGGGGCCAGAGTACAGTTTTCTTGTACTATCAGTGTGGTAGCTACCCCGGCGACTTTTATATTGATATGTCCGTCTTTCCTCGGGAATACAACAACTCCAAGAAATGCCACCAAAAATGCGAACCTCCGGTGTTCTTCCCATTTCGCCCGGTTAGACTTGCAACATAGCTTGTTGGTAAGATCATTGAAACCCCCAACGTGTCCGAACCTATTGTAGATGAAGCTTAAAGAACAAAACCCGTTGGCCAGATCTTCATTATGAACATTCCGGGCAATTTTCAAAGAGTCGAGGAAGCGATGTACTGTCACTGTCCTCGGAGATACCGGGTATTTTCCTTTCAGCGGAACCTCGGTCTTCCCAATGTAAAAGGCAATCTCCTCCAAAGTTGGGGTAAGTTCAAAATCCGGGAAATGAAATACGTTGTGTGCCGAATCCCAAAACGTGACCAACGCTCTAACCACATCACCTCGAGGAACTATTTCGAGTAACCCCGTAAGGCCTTTCAAGTACCTTTTGACCCAGTCTTGACCGTCGGATCCCATGTCCTGCCACCATAATCTCAGCTCCAAAGGGATTTTATTTAGGGAAAATTGTTCATTCATCATCGTGCTCGTCCTGCACATTTATTAAGGTGATTTTATTTAGAAAAGGAAAAATCTTTTTCAATGCAAGTTTTCAATTTTTGAATGAAAGAAAAGGAAAATAATTTTCGAAGTGGCCATTTTTGCAAAAACAGCCTTCCGTCGTCCTTTCGGAACATTTGGCTATTTCCAAAAATAGCAATCACCTCGATTATTTAAAAAGAAAATCTTTTTGGTCTTTTTCTAAAAGTGTGGTTGGACCCGTTTAAGGGTTGCCTACGTATCCCACCTAATGGCGAGAATCAAACTTGCGTAGTTCGGTCAGATTATTTGACCAATTATTTCAAAAAATGTTCCACCTATTTTTGTTGCAAATTTTCAAATTTTCCGGATACCTATTTTCTACAAATCATTATTTTCCTCTCTCTCTTTTCCTTTTCAATAATTTTTCCAATCTCGGGATTTTCGCCGGTCCGCATAACGATCAAGGACAATAAAATGCAACACATAGCATGCTCGGTCTTTTCAATACTGGGTCACCTGTCCTAGACGGACCCAACCCCTGTGTTGAGTCCCCTAAGTCAAATATGATGCAAATAATCGTCCTAGACCTATGTTCAAAATCTTACGGTTTCATGGATTGCTAGACCGTGCACCCGATCGGACAACTCGAATCGAGGAGGGGGCTACGTACCGGTGACCCGCGGGGTCAATCGGCTTTGTAACTTATCCGGCCTCTGTTTTCTTAATTTAAGGTGACTTTAACAGAAAAGGGGAGTCTCAACCAGTAAGCACATCCCCGAGGGAGAAGAGAGAAGGGTTTTCGGCACAATTTTATATATACAGTCCGGATAATATCAAAGCGATAAAACACATAGCATGTTGTTCAAATCATATAATGAAGTCAAGTAAAAACGCGAACGGCAGTTCTAAGGAGCTCGAGTTCTTAAACCCTGAAACCGAAGTTCAGGGTTGGATCCCCTCCCTTTTTACTACCCCAACACTTAAAAGCGTATAAATACACTTGTAGGGTATACCCCGACGCTCAATTACCCGAAACGGATAAAATAACGTAAGGAAGGAGTTTTTCCAATTAAAGGACAATCGGTTCGGGATTTTATTAGAAATTAATCAGAGTCGCCACTTGGGAATGACAATGGTGTCCCAAGTCACCGGTTAATCCCGAATCCGAGGAATTTTAGACTCTTAAAATGTTTGCGAAGCAGAGGTCCGGATAAGGAACTCTGTTAACCCGGGAGAAGGTGTTAGGCACTCCCGGATTCCGTGGTTTTAGCACGGTCGCTCCACTGTCGTTCTTGACTTTTGTTTGACTCAGTTATAGATTTTAACAACATAATGTGCTTTTACGTTAAATATTATTTTTAGGAATTTGCGGTATTGCGAAAACACGCCTCGAGTCATACCGCAACCAGTACGCCTATGACTTTTGGTGTATTTCGGCTTTGCCAAGATTTGGATTTGAGTCGCACCAAGTGCACACTCGTTCATAGGGAGGTATATTAAAATCGTGCCTTAAAGCAACGTCTATCGGCTTTTAAATCTTTTGGGAGAAGCTATGGAATTAGCTATTAGCTTTCCCGGGTCTATTTTGTATTATATCATTACTAAATGGGGGCCCCGGTGTTATTCGGGCGAGGCTCGTCCCAATTTTCATTAAAGGATTCGATAATTGTATTTAACTATGTTTTCTACATTTTTTCTTTCCTTAATCGCATTGCTACACTATAGTAATCCAGGCCCATATGATTTCTTGTTTAATTGGGCCTGATCTTCTTTACATTTATACATTTGAACCGTTTGGGTACTCGAAGCCCAGGCTTTTCGACTTCTTCTTGCTGGCTTTGTCAACTTGATATAGCGATTCGGGCCCATAATATACACTAAGCTTAATCTAAATAGCAATTACAGTGATTGAAGTAAAAGAACAGAGACACTCATTTGAAACAAAAGGCATTTTATTTATTCAGTAAAAGATCAATACATCAATTCATCAAATATCAATTACAAATCAGTTACTGGTTTTCATATATCAGGACTAATAGGCTGCTTCTTATTATACTAATGTTTGAAGTCAATACTGAATCTGAGAAGGTGATTTACAGGAAAACTCGAAGAATTACTAACCTAATTAACTGTGAATCTGGACTAATAATTGACTATATTCATCATTGCGTTTCTAGCTAAACATTTTAACACTATAAACTTGGTTCGAATTAAATTGCTTCAATATTCAATTACCTCTTTCTACAGCCTACTTTTATTTCTGATCCTCGAATTTAGACTAACTATATTCACAATGATTATACAATCTGATTGTTTCATGGTTCGACCTTAAATATCTACAGGTGAATGACTCAAAGACTCATGCATAGTTATACTACTGATTCCATTATGACCCGTTTTATTATCAGGTTATTAGACCTAATCATGAATGGATCACTGCTTGACCTAACGTTTACTATCTATGCTTAAGGGACGACGAATACGTGATTGTGATTGATGAAGCTACTGTGAGTGAGTGATTACCAGTTCTGAAACCATTATTAGTTAACTTATGTTTTAATGTTATTACCTAATTAACTAAGTGAGGTACTAAATCATACTACTACTATACTACCACTACTGCTAGCTATTACATTGTTTCTTGTTTCTGTTTTTCAGTTATACATATATACTACAAACTGAAAAGAACAACAATGAAACTATACTACTCGGCTACGCAGTCAAATCTAAAGCTCCATTTTTATTCAGCAACTTGGCATTACATCTTTAATGGTAAGAATGGTATACCTGGATCAAAAGAGAAGAAGACCAATGAGTCTAGGGGTAAAAGCAAGTAGCATGTACAGCAAAGATCAGCAGCAATGCAACAGTGAAGTGAAGGAAAGCACAGCAACAGCAACACAGCAACAGCAATAATGTAACAGAAGAACCCAATCCAATTTCGAGCAGAAGAACACGGTAAAAACCAATGGAAACCAGCGAGTTCTACTCAAAAATTCCAGAAAAATCCTATTGTTCTATTGCTATTTTATCTCTCAAGCTTTTGTGTGAATTTCAGTTTAGGTGTCTTTCAGATTACTCTCCAATGGAACCCCCTTTTCAGCCCCTTTTAAGAGGTATTTATAGCTAACCTTTAGGGCTGAATACTTGGGGAGGAAGTATGGGATTAATCCCACTTCCCCCCTCCTAAATTTATCCATTCTACACTTTAGTCCATATTTCAGTTACCAGAAACCCTTCCAGCATGTGTTGGAAGGTTCTAAAGATTCTCTTTTATGGCCTTTTACTAGTATGACCTTAGGGGTTTGAGATTTTTACAGATTTCCCATTTTTAGGAGACCATTATACCCCTAAATCTCTGCAAAATTGCAGAAATCAGGATCCTGAATGTCCCTATTACCCTCCTAAGTTCTTACTAGTTACTATTTCACCTTTTCAATACCCAATTGTGCCCCTAAGAGCACTGCTGATTTACCAGCTTGCCTAGGGCAGATTTTAGCTAGTTGAACCTATTTAACTAATAGCCAGCCCTGGTATTAGTATTTAAGGGCTGGCCAGATTTATTTCTAAGAACTATTTCAATTTTAGCCACTTTTAAACTAATTCCAGTCAATTAAGACCAATTTATTCTTAATTAAAGCTAATTGCAGGCATAGCCTGCTTTGTTATTATGTTTAAACTGTTTAAAATTTAGCCAGTCTCAAGTTGAGACTTAGCTTGGGCTATTAAAGCCATATACTGAACAGCTAGGCCCAAAACCTTTACAGGTTTGGCCACTTTGCTGTTCAGGGCTCCAAAGAGAGCCTGGGCCAGTCTGCATTTGCAGACACAGCCATTTTGCACAACCAGCCACTGTTTAACAGTGAGCCGTGTGTTAGGGCTTATAGAATTGGTCAACCCTTTGCAAGGTTGACCATTCTTAGGCCAATTATTAAACTTATAACCTATTTGTTCATTTTCAGTTCTAACCTATTTAAAAACTAACCATTTTCATAGAACCTAATGCTAACAGCTATAACCAATTCACCTAGGGTTCAAACAGTGTTAATCAAACACTTACACTCAACCAGAACCAATAAAACTAAATCAGTTTCAACATGGATTGCATATTAGGACACATAAGATCAAACAAAATGTAATAATCAACCAAAACTCCGAGAAGGCAATTGATATGGTTGAATTTCAGTTGATTAATTCACATTATCTAATTTTATGAGGCAAAGTATGAATTCATGTTAATTGAGACCTAATAACTACCAGTTCAAGTCACATGAAAGTTTGAACAACTCAGAATCACCAAGGTTCAGGGCACAAACACATATAAGCATAGATTCTCATGAAACAGTCAACATGGTTCAACTAACCTAAGCAGGGTAATTAGAATTCACTTTTAAGTGCTACCCTAACTTGATATATGCATGTTAAGAGTGGGGATGAAGAATAGGAAAGCCATGAAGAAGCAAAGAATAACATTCCTAAATCTAACACAAGTGCATGACAAATGAGATGAAGATGATGACAAGAAGAACATGGAGAAACAGTGAAAAGAGAAACCTAAATCTATCATATGAGGGTAACATGAAGAGAAACAGACCCCAAATTGGCATACTCATTCATCAAATAAAAACATATGAGAGATGATATGACAAGAATACTAGACTTGCACTAAAAATGAACACAAATAAGACCACCAGAATGTGAGCAAAGAAGTGAACCCCAGATTAAACACAGGATAACTTGATATAAGAGATGAACAGAGATAGCCAAGCTTTTACCAAGACTAAACACGGAAAGAGAAACAGTAGAGATACTGCAAGCCAACAAAAAGTAATCTAATGCAAAGTTGAGTGACAATTAAACATAGTATCAGAATCAAAACATGCAAGATGACAGAAGGACTACTGAAGATTAACAAGATGAAGTATTCTAATACTAACTAAGGTTATCCAAGTCAAGTCTTCAAAAATAGAGAAACAGATTCAAACAAACCAGATAAAACTTAATAACAATGACTAAACGAATCAGGATGAGCATGAGAATAAACAAGATGGAGAATATTAACACTAACATGCTCAGAAACAGAATAGTAAGAAAAGATAGGCATAATGAAATAAAAAGGATAAACAAACAACAGAGCAATCACCAAGTATAAACCCTAAGCTATTAGCGAGAATAAACCCTAAACTATCACGTGAAAGCAAAAATCAGAGAAGAGCATCTAAACACATGCAGAAATAGCAAACAAACAACAAATGAATCAAAAAAATAAAGCAGAGAGAAAGCATATAAGGGTTAGGGACTTAGCTTGCGGGGCCTGTCCCCCGAGCTTCCTATTCCCTTTTCTTTTCTTTTCTTTAATCTCTCAGACCCTCCCAGACCTTTCTTCTTGTTTCCTTTTTCTTCTTTATTCATTTTCAGAGCTCTTTTTCTTTCAATTTTTCTCTGATTTTCATTCAGGCCTAAAGACGTGGCCTTTTTGAGTTTTGATTGCAGAGGGGTGTTTTGGGGATGGTAAAGGTGAGGTCTTGATTGAGGGTTAAATTTGGGGTCGCCGGAGTTAGGGTTCCGATGACCCTTTTTGGGATATTCGAAGTGATTGGGTTTGATTCGAGGGTGAAGGCTAGTATGGTTGGGTAGATCTCATGAAAAGGAGTCGATTGGTATTGGTTTCAGGCGGTGGTTCATTGTTTGGCGATCACCGGCGAGGATTCCGGTGACCGAGACTTCAAAGAACAGGGTATTTTCTGGGGGTTTTGGGTAAAGAAGAAAGAGCAGAAGAAGAGAAAGAGGGATGGGGAATTTGAAAAGCCGGCGACCACCGTAGAGAGTGGTGGCCGCCATGGCCGCCTAGGGTAAAGATGATGAAGAAGATGAGAGAAGTGGAGAGGATTAAGGGCGGCTAGGTTAAGCATTAGAAGAAATGGGGCGGCCGCTTCAGACAAGGCCCTTTTATAGGCCAAATATCCGATGAAATCTCGACCGTTCGTTTGATCAAGATCGACGGCTTTGAATGAGCGTTACAAAAACGACGCCGTTTGGATGCTTAAGAGACCAAGGCAACGCCCATTAGATCACACTGAATGAACGGCTGAGATTAAATCTCAGCATTAATTAATTCTCTTATAATTCAAACATTATTCTCAGCCGTTGATTTGAGGAGACGAACGGCTGAGATCATCTCTGCTTACAGCCTTTGGACCGGGTCTGTTTGGACTTAAGGATTGGGCCAACGGTTTGGACCACAATTGGCCCAAATTCATTTACACAGCATATATATTTTATATTTTCTAATTTTAATGATTTTTATGTATTTTCTTTTATACTCTTTTTTTTTCTTTTTCTTTTATGAAAAATATAAATCCTAATTTTACTACCTACTCTAATTTCCTAGTATTTTTTGGTAATTTTCTGCTATTTTTTCCTAATTTCTACTACTTAAGCTATTTTACTAATTTTCTAATTAACTAAACTAACAAATTAATTACTACTATTTTTTTTTATTTTTTCTAATTTCTTACTTATTCAAACACACAAAAATATAACTAGTTTCAAGCAAAGCAAGTAATTGCACTCAAAAACATATTTATTTTGATTTTGGAATTATTTGCCTGGTGCAAAAATCATGTGCTCACACCTGCTATTGTTGTTGCATCTACTTTTGTTGTCCTTATTTACTCAAGGTGATGATATACGGGGATCAACCTTCCTCACTCTAGAAAATTATTCATACTACATACCACTGCTCAAAGGGGGCTTCGATTATCCACTGTTTCTTACATTCGTACCCCGACTCGACATGGCGTTTTGCCCCGGGCGGGAAGCCTACACGACTCATCATCTTAAAAAGTGGACTCAATGTAGGTGTGCAAGCGAGGCCGGCATTTGCCAGGTTCATTTCTTTTTTGAGGTTCTCTTGGCCAGAGGGGGTCTTCTACCTTTGGCGAGCTACAGTGTCTTTGATAAGAGAAAAGCATCTCGAGTTAGTGAGGAGAGATTCTAGATGGGGGAAGGAGATAGTGCTACATCTTGTTCCCCTGGATGAGGGTATAGCAGACTATGCCAATGGATTCTTGAAAGTGCTCACGTACCCCTTCACACTTGGCCCCCTTAATAGGGTCGTACTTGAATTTTGCTTGCAATATCGGGTTACCTTAGTGTAGATACACCCTTCGTTTTAGTGGATAGTGTTGATGATGCAATTTTTTACAGAGAAAGCAGGGCTTAAATTCATGCTTATTCACCTCGTCAGGCTATACCGGCCATTTCATCATTGAGGCCTACTAACCTGGTGGTTTCGTTCGTCTATGCCCTTTGTTTATGATGATGAGATAGATGGGGATCGAGAGTGGGCCAGTCGATTCATTGAGGTCCGGACGACTAACATTATCCCTGTGGAACTTATGCCATTTCTCGAGTAATTGAATCATATAGGTGAGTGGAGTGTCTCATACTTTCTTAGATTCGCTCGTAGCAAAAGCCAGTTAAGTAATTATGTTTCTTCCTTTTCTACAGCAACTTCGTGGGCACCAGGCAAACTTTCTGATTTACCCAACTAGGTCCAGAGGTTGGCGACCCATTCGACTTGCAACAAGCATAGGTGGCAAGCTATGTCTCAGGGCAGATGGGAAGCAAAATACCAAGGTATTTGCGTATGCTACTTTTACCTTGGCCTTCGTATATTTGAGATGACATTTTCCTCCTTTTATGTACTGGCCTTGCCATCGTAGTTATCGGAAGGTCCCGAGGGGGTGGTTGTGCTCCTCCGAAGAGATAGAGGAGTTGTTGGCTTCCGAGCCAAGGGGTGATGGTAATAAACCACATATGAACTTGCAATGCAATGGAGCTTATAGTGTGGCTAAACAGGTCCATTTCTTTGAGGAGAAAGCATCACTCGTGCCTGCTGATCTTAAATTCTTCAACTTTGGAGCGGTGGTTCCTTTGAATGATCATGTTTCGACCGAGTTTGGTTCTTCCAGGGCCGAGAGGGATTGACCGGTAGGAGAGTGCTCAGCGTTTAAGGAAGTTTGTCGGCCTCACTTTGTAGTGTGTTTTAGCATAGGCCTTCTGCATCCTATGTCTTCCCTTCCTTATCGAGTTTTTCTTCTGTAGGCCTTTGATAGGCTTAGTTATGAGCTTCTCCATCATGGGGCTAGGCTTCGAAAATCTTTGGATGAGGGTATGTCCTTTAGGCTTTTTTGTGAGCAGAAGGAGGTTGAGTTGATACACTAGCGATATGAGGCGTACCAGAGCTCGAATTACAAGAGCTACTTAATGGAGCAGGTAACCTCTCATAGTACGTGTTTCGTTTTTAACCTTTAAGATTAACTTCTTTCCTATCTCAGTTGCAGAAAAAGATGGAGGCTCTAGAGCACATTAGGGGTGAAGACGACCAAGTTAGGAATGACTGTAGCGAACTAAAAGTTCAGGTTCATGCTCAAGCTTTACAGAAAAGCATGCCTTGGCTAAAGTTCCCACCTTCGAGGCCCAACTCCGCTTGGCTTGTGGCAACGCTTTAGTTCAAATGGATATAATAGCGAAGGTCGAGTCTGAGCTTTCAAAGGTCAGGGCTAAAATCATCGATGCTCAGGCCGAAGCAACATTGAGTCGGACTAAGGCTGATCAAGAGATGGTGATTCATTTGAAGGATGCTACTGATGCCTAAGCCGAGTTGAAGAGGGCCCTCGATCGTGAAAAGAGGATCAACAAATATGTTCATTGCAGATCCCAAAGAGATCGATGCTAGGGGTTTTGTTCTCTAGGGAGAGCTGGCTCGAGGGAGGGCAGACGAGCATGATGCTCAGTCACTACTAGCCGACACTACGGAGAGTAAAGATGAGGTTGGTAGGCCTTAGCATTTTGGAATGGAGTGTAGACTTTCCCATTTGTATGCGATATTTGCAGAGAGCGTTTGTAGATGGAGAATACATATTTTTCTATATGTAAATAAAAGAAAACTTGAAGCTTTATCTCTTATGTATCCCTTCCTGATTTGCTTTTGACCAGGTGGACTAGTTTCGAAGTTGGAGAGAATCCTTAGATTCGCAATATGGCTCGAGGGCTCATCAGGCATGCTCGGGGGCTCTTAGGCATTCGATCAATTCAATATTTAGTGTAAGATGGTGTGGGAGCCCTTACATTTTTGCTTGAATGTCTTCGATTCGGTCTCCATGTTGGATTACAACTCAAGCTCAACTGACCCTCAAGTTTCGTGTTTTTGTAGGATGGCGACAATGACTCTTATGCCTTGCCCTTGGGCATTTGTACTTCCACTATTTTGGGTTAATTCTCTGATTCGGGTTGTGACTCGAGCACAATTGACTCTCAAGTTTCTTTTAAGCCGGCGATAGTGGCTTTTATGCCTTGGGTCAAAGTGACTTTTTTTGTATGTGGCCCTGAGGCTCATGAAGCTGGCGACAATAGCTCTTACGATATGCCCTTAGGAATTATGTATGGTTAACTATTTTTGATCTGATCTCTGAATTGGGTTATGACTCGAGCTCATTTAGATCCTCAAGTTTTTAAATTTTAAGCTGGCAACAGTGGCCCTTACACTTTTGGTCATTGCGACCTTTTAGTATGTGGCCCCGAGGCTCGTTTGACTAGTGACAATGGCTTTTATGCTTATGCATGTAGGCATATATAGGCTTTGTTTTCCTCTCGTTACGAACTTTTTGAAATTTTTTTGCCTGACCCGTCAACAGTTTGGGAAACACCTTAATTTCAAGTTATTACCAGCAATGTTTGAGCACCTCAGAATGTTTAGCTCGAAGCCTTATGATTTGGAGCTGACACAATCGAAACTCATTTGCCTATCGAGGCTAGCCTACTTTAACCGATTCTTTTCGAAGTAGATTCAAAGTAATAGCCTATGTTTTTGTAGCAACGGTGGGGCGCCCCCGAGTCGCATTAATTGTGTTGGTGCATCTATTTTGACCGTAGTCATATGTGTTTGGACAGGGCCATTTTATATCTCGAGTGTGGTAGTTTTAGGTATCTACATCAAGGGTATGCCCTTTTGGGTGTCTTATAAATGCGATGTATAGCCCAAACTTCGGGGTTAAGATCATGTCTGTTGAGGTCTTACAGTATTTTCATGCCTTTTGAGGTCTTATAGTTTTGTTACGCCTGTTGAGGACTTACAATTTTGTCATTCCTATTGAGGTCTTATAATTTTGTCATGCATGTTGATGTTTTACAGTTTTTATGTTATATTGATTGATCCTACTAGTCCAAGATTGCCCGCTTGGAGTCTTATGGCCTCGGGTTTTTAAGTAAATGGCGATCGGTGACAATCTCTGTGTCTTCGATTTTACTCATGCTTCGGAGCTGTTATTTGTGAGTTCGTAATTGCCTTATCGAATGCTTCTATGACCTTGGAGCTTCCGAACTTGAGGCCGTGCCGATGCCAAATTATTAATGCTAGTCTTCAAATATTTCAGGGCATTCTTGGTTGAGGAATCCTTGCTGTGAAAATGCTGAATTTGCTTTGGAGTACGAGGTGTTTCGGCGAAAGATATTTTTGATATCTTGGCATAAATACATATTGTTTTACTATCATGAGCCCATCTTACGTGGGCACGATTGATTCAACTGTTTGGCCTAGTACATCATTTTCTTAGTTGATACTTGGCATGTTGTTCCCTGTTTCCCCTGAGTGGATGACCCCTCAATGGGTTGTCTTCCAGTGTTTTGGGTTGATTGCAAAAAAGAAGCTTGTAAGCTTGTTTGGACCTTCTTGGGTAGCATGTGGTCATTGGGAATCTTGCCGGTGAATCCTTCTTTGGGACAAAAGCTCGGTCGAAGGGAAGGAGTGCGATAGATTCCATCAAGGCCTTGGGATCTTCGGGCTGGTTTAATACTTTCGACTACCCCGACCGGGTGTATGCATATGGGTTACTGAAATATAATGAAAGCGGAGACATTTTTAACTTTTCATGAGGTACGCAGGCGATTTTCCGTGATCTGGCATGCCCTTGTGATAAAGAGCGAGGACTCGATATGGTCCTCTGTTGTGTTCAATCAGGCTCAGTCGAAGGCGTGGTTTGATTACTCCTTGACTCTTCCAAGAGCGGAGATATTGGTGCCGGCATTACATTTCGTAATGCGAACATTTTCCTTGTTGTGTGTTGTTCCCCGTAGATAGTTTTGATTATGTCCTTCGTTAGGGGTTTCATTGTTTGGCAAAGAGGGGAAGGTACCATTTCCATGCAATGTGTCGGAGGTCATTTTAATAAGCCGTTCATACCTTGTGTCTCCTATGATGATGTCAAATTTGGCATTTCGGTTTGCATTGACCATGCGGTTTGAGAGAATGGTCTCTCCTTTCATTCTTTTGGTCGTCGTGTTATATCCGTCAAGTATTCGAGAGGCATGCATAATTTGGCTCGGCAGTTTGAGCTGCTCTATCGCCCTTGACTTGATAATGTCGATCGAGCCACCTGGATTTACGAGCATATGTTTTATTTGAAATGAAGGAACGAGAAAGAAGGTTATCAGTATGTTGTTGTAAGGTTGGGGCGAGGTTATATAGACTTCCTTACCGAACTTGATAGAATCTTCGGGCATGTACCCACGAGTTTATTTTTCTTAGGTGAAGGATATTTTCCTCTTCACGAGTTCATGGAGGGTGCCAATGCCCTTCAAACATCAAGATAAAATGTCGTGGCCCATTTAATTCGCTCTTCTTGACTGCCTTTTTTTTTTATGAGAACTGAACTTGAGCTTGATTGATCAAAACATTTTGACACTGACTTTTATTGGGTAGCTTGAATGTTTCCTTTTGGAGCTGGCGATGATCTCTGGTTTTGTGGCCGTTCATATTATGAAGTTCACATATCTAGCCATGATTCTTCTAGGAGGGGTCCGACTAAATAAGTCTAGGTCATTCAGTATCCCTAATTTCACTGATCGTGAACACGATATCCGATACAGCAATATTGAGTTGTATTCCGACAGGCGAGGTGTCCCTGTTGGTCTCGTGTCTTCATCGAACCCGGCTTCATCGATGAGCCTTTGAGGAAATTTTCCTCAACACATTCTCCAAACATTGAAAGGTAGGTTGCGCTTCAGGGCAGTCCTCCTATCTTGGGTGTACGGCTAGTTTGTTTCTTCGCTTGGTTTTGGTTCTCTTATCAGGGTCCTGCTTAGGTATATTGAGCCCGAGGGGGGCTCCCAAAACACTATCCTCGATCCAAATTTTCGATCGTTACCGGTTATGGACGCTCGACCAAGTTGTAGCTGGATACTTGATCAAGTTATGTTTCAACTGTTCTGAAGTCATCGAGCATTGTTCATCCAGGTCTTGAGTGAAGGCCTGCACCACCCAGTCATCGAAGATTGCGGGTAGCTCTGGTTGTTTCGTTTGGAAATGGGGTACGAATTCT
This sequence comes from Nicotiana noctiflora, assembly GCA_032618575.1. Taxonomy (NCBI): domain Eukaryota; kingdom Viridiplantae; phylum Streptophyta; class Magnoliopsida; order Solanales; family Solanaceae; genus Nicotiana; species Nicotiana noctiflora. The sequence continues at coordinate 35,541 of JASVEL010008078.1, forward strand.
TGCAGTATTTCATTCTCCCTTTTCTCAATCTTGAATACGTCAGACTTCCTTGCTACTACTCTGATAGCATTTGTGTATGCCCTTATGAAGGAATCTGCTATCATGGCAGACAAACCTAAAGAGTTGGGAGCTAAGTTATGGTGCCACACTAGGGCCTCCTTCGAGAGTGTTTCTCCGGGTGACTTCGGTAAAACATACTCGATCTTGTCATGATTTATGTCATTATCCGTTACCACACTCATATAAGCAGTGGTGTCTTATTTGGGATCTGAGATCCCATTGTGTTTTGGGAGTTCAGACATTCTAAAATTCTTTGGAATGGGCTTCGGAGCAGCTTCTGCTGGGAATGGACACTGCACGAATTTCTTCAAATCTACTGCCTTTAGGATTAGGGGTGCGCCCGGGATTTGGTCGACCCTGAAGTTGTAGGTTTCGACCTTCTTGTTGTTGGATTCTATCATTTTCTTGCCTGAGTTGATCCTTTTGGTGAGATCCTCAAGCACTTTTGCGATGGCAGGATCGACTATCGATTCGTTTTTGCTCAATCTCTCCGGTACCTATTCAGCTGGAGGAGTAGATCCCGGTCCTACCGTGCTAGGAGTCTTCAGGTGGATTTACAGCTGGGCGAAAGCCAACTGTTGGGCCTGCAATATTTCAAAAATAACATGAAGACTAACTTCATGTTCTTCCCAGGCTGGAGTTTTTTGGGCTTCCAATTAATCTCCATATTATATACTCATGTCGGTACGTGAGGTTTCATCGACCTGTTGCGCGTCCTGCAATTTGTGTCTGCTAGAATTGGTTCTGGCACATTGTCAAGGTTTTGTGGTGGTGCGCTGATAACTTGAATGGCTACACCATTTTCCCTATAGTTTTTGAGGTTGTTGTTCTCAACTCTGTTCACCAAACCATACATTTGACCTCAAATCGAAGATTTTGGACAAGAAAAAGTGTGAAAGATAATTGGCATTGTGTAATGAAACCATCGGGAAAATAATCACTATTATTTTTAGCCCCACGATAGGCACCAAACTATTTACTATGAAAATGGTAATAACAATTAAATTTGTAAATGGGACTCTCAAAATAGGAGATCTATTTTTGTGCTAGTTGTTAGAGCAGTGGATGCTAGATATATGAAGTAAAGGATAAAATACAAACTAAAGTGCGGCTATGATTGAACCAAGAAGCTTGCTATCCGGGCCTCGGACTGGCTGACGAGGGGCCTCAAGGTTGATGCCTAAGCTCGGGCTCGAGCTATCGAGGTAAATGGGAAAGGGATAACTTTTAAAAGATAATTAATGGATGCTCTTGATAAGCGACAAATGAAGATCAAGTATGAAAGCAATAAATAAAAGTAGTATCCTCGAACAAGTAAGTTAGAGAGAAAGGGGAGAAAGAGATATATTATTGATCTTATATAGAATAGTTAGAGTAACAGCCGCCCTTTAGAAAGTGGTAAGGATTCCCTTTATATAGGAGGGGAATCCCGTTATAGTACAACGTACATTAATTGAAAAAGTATGGAGATAGGACGGTTAATCGTGATGCCTTGATGTAGGCTCTAGGTAGGTCGGCTTTTACATCTGGTTGTGTGCCTTGGGAACTCCCTATTTTAACTTAGCCTTGATCTACATCCCCTTTAAGTCGGACCTCAACGATCCCTGAGTGAAGGATCTCGGTCATAGCCTCGCATCCTCGGGGTCTTGAGGCGTTCTTCTGAAGCGGCTTGATAGCAAGAAATTAGACCATCTGATTTTGCCACATACATGAACCTTCTTCTATTATCGGGTGTCAATTCTGATGGTGTCAACCTACTTGCAATAATCTACATAACACAGAGCTTCACTTGAGGTGATTTCCAATAACTTCTCATCTGGAAAGTTTTCTTTGATTTACCTTTTTTCAGCTACATGGCTCTGATTTTCTATTCTCAGCAAGTGACCAGCCACTCAATTCTCTGTCCCTTTTCGATCACGGATCTCTAGGTAAAACTCTTGCAAGATCATGACCCAACAAATCAGCCTTGGCTTGGCATCTTTTTTTTCAAACAAGTATCTGATTAGCTGAATGATCTATGTAGCCGATGACTTTGGTCACCATTAGATACGATTTGAACTTGTCAAACGCTGACACCACTACAAGCAACTCTTTTTTCAGTAACTATGTAGTTTATCTGGATGGTTTCAGAGTTTTTCTCGCATATTAAATGGAGTGAGAGATTTTATTTCTCCTTTGCCCCAAAATAGCTCTGATAGAACATCAACTCAAATGGTTGTTCCTAATCATGAGAAATGATAATTGTTGCAATCAGTAACCTTCATTTCAGCTCCTCAAATGTTCAAGTGCTTTTAGACAAGCATCATCAAACTTGAAGGGGAAATCTTTCTCAAGAATTCTGCACAAAGGAGAAGAAATTTCTGAGAAGTCTTTAATATAATGACGATAAAAACCTACATGAGCCAAAAAACTGTGAATGCCTTTGACGGATGTCGGTGGGGACAAATTTTCAATCGCCTCAACCTTTGTTTTATGCACAAATCGCTTTTGTACACCTTGTCCCCAGGACTATACATTCACGTACCATGAAATGACACCTCTCCCAGTCTAGCACCAAGTTCGTCTCTTCACACCTAGCAAGCACTTTATCAAGATTCAATAAACAATTATCAAAAGAGTATCCAAACACAGAAAAATCATCCATGAACACTTGTTAGTAAACATTGCCATCATATACCTTGTAAACGTTGCAGGTGCATTACAGAGACCAAAGGACATTCTCTTGAACGCATACGTGCCATAGGGATACATCTCGATCCTATGGGGCTATAGAAATCTAATTATACCTCGAATAACTATCTAAGATATAGTAGTATTCTTGTCCATCTAATTTATTAAGCATTTGGTCAATAAAGTTGAGGGAAAAGTGGTCCTTGCAAGTGGCATTGTTCAATTTTCTATAATTTATGCAAATTCTCCACCCACTGACAGTTCTTGTGGGAATCAAGTCATTATTTTAATTAACAACTACAGGCATTCCCCCTTTCTTAGGTACATATTTGACGGCGCTTACCCATTTGCTATCAAAGGTTTAAATACAATACCTGCATCAAGCCACTTAATCACTTTTTTTCTTACCGTCTCTTTCATGATTGGATTTAGTCAGCATTGTTTCTCTACACTTGGCTTGTGTCCGTCCTCTATGAGGTTTTATGCATGCGTAAAGCTGAACTAATTCCTATAATGTTAAACATCATCCACTCAATTGCTCGTATGTGCTCGCGTAGCACTCTCGGCTGCTTTTCTTCTTACAATTCAGACAAATCAAAAGAAATAATAACAGGCAAAGTGTCAGAACCTCCAAAACAAGCATATTGAAGGTGAGGTGGCAAGGGTTTAAATTTCAATTTTGGAGCTTCCTCAATTGACAGCTTTGGAGGAGGCCCACTTGGCTTATTCAGGGGCTCAAATGGGTGTATCACATAGATGTAAGTGCAGGATGCATTTAGGATATGCATCATCTCCTCAACCTCATCATTAATCTCCAAGCTATAGAACAACATAAGTGCTTTCTCTAGAGAATTGTCTAGGTATACAGTCATGTCAAGAAGTTTCTTATCCACCTCTACAACAGATACCATCGAGAGCTCCTCATAGTGGCGGGGAAGTTGGATTTCTTTGTGGATAACAAAGATTGCTTCCTCGTTATCCACCCTCAAAATTATATTTTCGTATCTCACTTTAATAATTGCATCACCAGTAGCTAAGTGAGGTCGTCCCTATATGATTGGAACTAGGCCATCGGTTTCATAATCTAGGATAATGAAGTCCACAGGGAATATGAATTTCCCAATTTGCAGCAACACATCTTCAATCACGTCCTCAATGTGTGTTATGGACCTATCAGCCAACTACAACATCACAGTAGTTGGTCTTGGAGCTCCCAGACCTAATTGCTTGAACTATGACAAGGGCATCATATTTATGTTCGCCCCTAAATCACAAGGAACACGACATATATCAATATTACCAATTAGCACAGGGATGGTGAAGCTGTTAGGATCCTTAAGCTTTTGAGGAAGCTTGTTTTGGACCCTTGAAGTGCACTCCTCAGTAAGTGCAACTGTCTCGAATTAGGTCAATCTCCTCTTGTGAGCCACTATATCTTTTATATACTTAGCTTACTTTGGAATTTTATGAAGTACAACCACCAATGGAATATTCAATCGAACTTGGCTCAACATAGAGAGAAATTTGCTGAACATGCAATCATCATTCTTTTTCTGCAATCTCTGGGGGAAAGGTGGTGGAGCCTTGCAGCCTCTCTACTAGCTCTGACGTTGCATCATTTTTTTTGGACTCATGTGTTGCTTGAAGAATCAACTCCCCTCAGGTATAGGCTAGTCTTTTCTCTTCTTTGGCACTTCCTCTAGTTCTCTCCCGTTTCTGAGTTACCATTAACTAGAGTGTTCTTCTCTGTATTACTGGGGAGAGCACCTAAATGTGTAGTATTTTGATTTGCTTCTAATTGCTATTTGCCTCTCAAGATTTCTGAAATCGGTCCTCAGTTGTTGATTGTCAAGCAACAACTTCTTTAGCAAGTCATTCGTACTCTCTTCCATTTGTTGGAGTGGTTTCTAAGGTTGATGAAATTTTATTGATGTCTATAATAATTCTGATTCGACTAATTTCCACCATATGAAAAGTTGGGATGATTCATCCAATTTGGATTAAGTGTTCCCATATTATGCATGTTGATTTATTGGACCTCTGCTTTGTTGCCCCACATACTATATTGATTCAGGATTCGTGGGGCACATCTCACTCAAATGTTTGTCACCACGTAGTTCGTAGAAAATAGACATATGTTGTACATGTTGCATCTGTTGTGTATATTGCATTATCATTATGTTCATCTGATTTCCCAATTTTTCTTTATCGGCTCTCATGGGTGAGAAGTCATGAAGCTCAATTAACTCAGCTGCTTTGTGTTTAATTGCCCTTTGTGAGTCCCCATCTCCTTGCTAATTATGATCATTAGCGGTGAATTTATTTAGCAAAAGTTGGATTTCATTATACGGTCTTGCCATGAAACTACCCTCACAGACTGAATCAACATTCATCTTTAATGTCTCGTCAACAAAAGTGAGACCCAATCCTTCATCATCCTGACAATGATGCGGATAGTCTCTGAGTCGCTTTTTGTATCTTTCCCAAGTTTGTCAAAGTTTCTCTCCATCCCATTGTTGAAACCCGAGAATCTAACTTCTCAAAGACTTTGTCTTTTTAGTAGGGAAAAACATGATAAATAATTTCCTTGCTAGATCACCCCAAGTATGGATTGAGTTCACGAGCTCCTTTTACAACCATTCCTTAGCTTCCCCCAGCAGTGGAAAGGCACAAAGATTAGTCTGACATAGTCCTTGGAAATGTTCTGATAATTATAAGTGTCTGTAATTTCCAAGAAATTCTGAATATGCATGTGCGGGTCTTCATGAGATAGACCCACATATTGTCTTATGGACTGAATCAGTCGTACCATGTACTGTTTGAGTTCAAAATGTCATGTGGTCTCAGGCTTCGCAATAGCTTGAGCCATATTAGCTATATTGGGTCTTGCAGCTTCTATCACCGCACGTTGTTCATTACCAGCCATCTCTATTGGATGTGGTTGAACTACGATGTACATCTCTCCTGCTATTCTAGTTCTAGCTTTGACTTCCCTCCTCACTCTGTAAACTGTTCGTTCAATTTCAGGGTCAAAAGAAAGGAGATTGTTTGCACTTCTACTCCTCCGCATTCAAGAGAAGAGCATGTGTTCAAGGTAAAATAAAAATTTAAGCTTGAACAAATAACTAATAAAAGCTTAATTCAGTCAAGTAGCTAATTTCTAAGTCCCCAGCAACGGCGCCAAAAACTATTCACAACAAAAAACACTCACGTAAATATACGTGATCATCAAGTAAATAGAGTAGTGAGTAGAATACGGTTTCCACAAAGACTTGTGATTAACTATTGACTGATCTTAACTCAATTAACTTATCGATTCAAGAGATTTCTCAAAAAATATTGAAGTACCTAATTTACTATCTAAAATTATCAAGAAATGAATTAACTAGAAATCAATTGAAACAAATAGTAATTTCAAATAATAATCAGTAGGAGAGGATATTTTAGGGTCACGGGCTAGCTAATAATCATGTTGCATTCTCTACTTAAAATGACTAATTGATTTATCCAGATTTTTTATTGACAAAGTTGATATTACTCATAAGAATCTGTCGAGTACTCACTCGCCTATTCAAGTTAATTTAATGCCTATATGTCTATGCAGTCAAGATTAACAAGAATGCATTAACAATTCCGGTATTTCAAGCAAGCAGGGCAATTAGGTATATGTATATCCTAATTGCGAACTCGTTCCCCAATGCGCAAATTTAAGAACTTGCTTTATTTAATTCTATATGCAATCTAGAGTTCCTACTTTCGAGTTCAACTCTAGATTTATAGAAACTATTTCAATGCTAGCTAGTCAGCAAAATAACTAAAAGCATAATTAAATAAATAACCCAATATGATAAAATCAACTTCGCCAAATTAACCTTCAAACATCAATATTCATATTTTACCCATGATCCTAGAACAATAGGGTTCTTAACCACCCATACTCATACAATCATCAAAAATAAGGTTTTCCGACATAAAATTAATGAGTACTAGAAAAGAAATGGAAGAGTCTATCAAATTCGTGCTCCCAAGTGTTTTGGGCTTTTGCTCTCCTCTAAAAATCACGTTCCCCCTTTAAAATAGGTTTAGGTTGGCTTTTATATCGGTTGGGGGAATCTTGGGGTTAAAATAATCGAGTTCTAGTTGAAACAGGATAACTTTGCGTTCTGAGCGTCTAAGGCAGCATGGGGTGCTAACCCTGGTGCCCAAACTTTTTAGCTTCTCTAAATTGTGCCACTGCCAGCGCCCTACGCTGGCTGTGGCCCTCAAATTTCAATCTTTGCTTTTTCTTCCCTATTTTGTTCTAATTCGCCCCATTTCGTTCTAAATTGTATCCGAATAATTCCTACACATAGAAATTCCACAATTTAGCACAAATTATCATATTAAATTTCTCAAATATTCCAAACATGAGCAAAATGTGAGGTGATATATATCGGAATATGTATGGACTAAGTCGATTATCAAGTACTCGCTCTGTTTCAAATTAGATGAAATATTTTCCTTTATAGTCTGTTCCAAAATAAATGACACATTTTTAAATTTAATAATAATTTAATTTTAAACTCTTTATTTTACCAATTTAGCCCTTAATGAAAAGCTTTTATAACTACACAAATGTCATGACCCTACAAAGGTTTTTATCTATTAAGTTTTTAAGATCAAAAGTTTTAAAATGTTTCTTCTTTTTCTTAATTTAACTATATATCGGGTCAAATTACTTCATCTAAATTAAAACAGATAGAGTATTTAATATTTGTATTGGAGCTCAATTACCGGAATGTTCTGCATTTTGGGTACAAAATTTTCTAACAAAGATCCTATACATAGTACTTGAACTCGAGATCCCTGATTAAGAGTGAAAAAATATTTATCACTATCGTAATTTGTAACTCGCGTTGGTCCTTTCCTATTTGTTTCAATCTCTTCGAAAAGTAAACTAACTTCATTGATCACTAGCCTAGCTAATTCAAGCATAATGAATTTGTCTCTCCCCATATTAATCCTAATTTCTTTTAAAGCAATTAAGCACTATATGGATCCATCTGGGATCTTTAAGAAGTAGTCAAAGTAGTTCGTATTTACTACAAATTAAAATAGCAACTGAAGTTGTAGCTTGAATGGTGGCTAGTTTTTAGCAACTCCGAAGAGTAGATGGCTATTTTCTGATTAGTTGATTCTGTTATTAGATTTTGCTATCCCAAATTGTCTTTTTTATTTCATTCTCCAAATTTTAGGTTCAAATCTGAAAGTGATAACCACAAAAAAACGAAGTGTCAAGCTAAAAATTATACGTAATCAATTGTCTGAGTAAGCTAAAAATTATACGTAATTAAATACTTACCTCTTACACTGAGGTAACTTCTACTTTATTTTATAATTATATTATTATACAGAGAAGTGACGATCACTTTTCCTTATTTTTTCAATTATATGGGCCACAGAAGTAATGTAAAACTAGTAAGAAATCTAGGTGATTGGACAAACAATAAAGCTTCAATAGAACATATTAAATTTAAAATGGTTATTCTGGAATTTGGATGTTAACTTGACATATCGCATCCTAGTTTGTCAGTTTAACTAATTTTTTAGGTGTTGTTCGTTTATGGGAAAGTTAGCTGTTAAAATTGAATGAATCAATAATTTTTTTTTTTTATGGGTGTTTGTAATGGACCCATAATTATTAAAGAAGATCAAGATGATTTCTAGTAATTCCAACGTTGATTAACAAGAGAAAGTAACAACTATTGTTATCTAGCTCTTTTACTGCATTTTAATTTAGTAAAAATAGTATGGGTTAGCTATTTTTGGGGCTTGTAATTGAAAAACAACTATTGTTTGAAATGAAATTGAAACTTAACCATTATTTAATAAAAAAATAAAATTTAGATAAAAATACTAAGCGAAAACACGTAAAATTTTCAGCATAATATGCTGAAATTCAGAAAATAGTTATATATATTGTTGGACGTTTATATTAAATTTAAATTTTGGATGCACCTCTGTATATTATTCTATAAGATATATACTAATAGGATTAGACATCTGTATCTCAGATTATGAGGATGGTTATATATATTGATTAGAAAAACTTATCAAATTCTTAATTGTGTCTTGTGGAAAATGATGATTCGAATTTTGAAGCAAAAACACTGTATACAGCTCATGGGCCAAAATCACACTTAAGTATGCAATATGCATGAAATAATAGTTTTCATCTGTCACTATTTCTTGAATAGCTGATTAAACTAAAAAGAATGACATTAGAATTTAAAACTTCTATTTCAATCAATAAATTATAATATCAGGTAATAATGTACATTGTTTGTTTGACTAGACAGTGGTAATTGGAAAATGGAGTGGTTGAAGTGCAAAAGAAGAATATCCATGTTTATACTTCAGAACAAACTCTACAGTAAAATTGTTTTGTGGTATTTTATCATATATTTGACTAAGGATAACTTGATCAGTACTATTTGTTTAATTCTGTATCGAAGCCATGCAATATACTCCTAGTAGATAAGATCATCCCCATCTAGAAGTTGATTATCGTTTGTCATAATTCATAAGGGATAAATGGAGAACTTTAAAAAACAGGGATTAGATTTCTTATTATTATAAGTCGGGGTGAACAAAATCAAACCGTCCCAAACCGTGAGTCAAACTTGAAAAAACTTCAACTAATATTACAAAAATTGGCTAATTGATAAAATATTACTAATATTAGTCAATTAGCTATTTGTATCAAAAAAAAATTATTTTGTTTAGAATGGGTGCTATTAGAATAGATTGAGCACAACGTAAGGAGCTTGAATCTGGATTTTGGGATGATTTGGTAAATTTTTGAGATGGTTTGAATTGACAATTCGAAGTAAAAATTGAACATGCAAAAAATGATATGTGTATCACACTTTGTATCATTTGTGTATCACAAATGATATATCACATGTATATATGTATCACATTTATCAATTATATATCACATGTATATCCATGTATACCTGTAACGACCCGACCGGTCGTTTTGAGCCCTAGCGCGTTGTTCAGCAGTCTGAGGCCACGAGCAACTTCATTTCAGGTATTGTGACTTGTACGCGCGAACGAAATTGAGTTTCGGGAGGTTTGGGGTTGATTTGGGAGGAGAATTCTTATTTCGGAAGCTTAAAGTTGGGAGAAAGAACTAGGACTGAAATTTGGATTAAACGACCTCGGAATTGGGATCTAAAGGTTCCATCAGGTTTATATGATGATTTTTGACTTGGGCGTATGTCCGGTTCGGGTTTTGGATAACCTAGGAGTATTTTGGCGCCTATTGTGGAAGTTTGCATTTTAGAAGAAATTTCATAAGTTCGGCTTGACGTGCATTTCAGCATTATCGATGTTCGTTTGGGATTCTGAGTCTGTGAATAGCTCTGTATGGTGATTCTGGAGTTGGGAGCGCAATCGGAGGTGAATTCAGAGGTCCGTAGATCATATTGGGGCCATTTGGCTAAAGATAGAAATTTAAAGATTTTTTAGAAGTTTGACTGGAGGTGAACATTTTAATATCGGGGTCGGAATCTAATTTTGAAAGTTGCAGTAGGTCTGTAATGTCAAATATGACTTGTGTGCAAAATTTGAGAGTCAATTGGATGTGATTTGATAGGTTTAAACATCGGAAATAGAAGTTTGAAATTTTGAAGTTCATTAAGTTTGGATTAGAGGTTAATTTACAATCTTAGTGTTGTTTGATGTGATTTGAGGCCTCGGGCAAGTCCGTAACGTATTGTAGGATTGGTTGGTAGATTTGGTTGAGGTCCCGGGGGCCTCGGGTAGATTCCGAGAGGTTAACGGATCAAAAAGGGATTTTTGGAAAGTGCTGAAGCATCTGCTTATGTCATAACCGCACCTGCGGTTGGTTGACCGCAGGTGCGAGACCACAGAAGCGGTCGTATATTAAGCGGCCCAAGGTCGCAGATGCGGCCCTAAATTCGCATAAGCGGAAACGCAGAAGCGGTGGGCCTGTTCGTAGAAGCGGTGGGCCTGTTCGCAGAAGCGGCCTAAGGCCAGGCAGTCAAGAATGCAGATGCAGCCCAAATTCCGCAGAAGCGGAAGCGCAAAAGAGGTGGGCATGTCCGCAGAATGTCCCTGACCGCAAGAGTGATCTTCCTTCCGTAGAAGCGTAGATGCAGGTGCGGCCCAGGATCTGCATTAGCGAAAATCGCATAATGTAGTGGCCTTCATTTATTCGGACTCTAGGCCATTATTGCCCTTTTTTCATTCATTCCATGGGCGATTTTGGGAGCTTTAGAGAGAATAATTCCACCTAGCATCTTGAGGTAAGTTATTGTCACGATGCCAGTTCGCCCTCCGTGAATATGTCGTGATGGCACCTAGTCTCTACGACTAGGTAAGCCTAACAATGCGGAAGATAGACCATAGTTGCGAAAAAAAATAAAATAAACTGAACAAGTAAAATAAAATGGTGCTTAAGGTGCCGCTCGGCACATACCACAACAATTCTCAAAGCTAACAACGTTCCCAAAATCCAGAAATTCACAAATCACAAGCTAAGGGATACACAAGAGGCTTTGACTCAAGAATATCTTTACAAAAAGAAAATACTGGTAGAACTATACTTATTACAGAATATAGAAAGTGACTCTTCGGTCTGCGGACGTAGCAGATATACCTCGAAGTCTCTATAGAACGCCTCCTTCCCAGACTGACAGAACTGAATGGGAGTACCTGTATCTGCACAACAAAAAATATGCAGAAGAATAGCATGAGCACACCACGACGGTGCCCAGTAAGTATCAAGACTAACCTCGGTGGAGTAGTGATGAGGAATAGTCAAGGCACCTACCGGTCAAATAAATAGTATAATCATAGGAATAATGGAACCGATATATAAATATGTAAAGTCTTCATGAATGACTAAAAATGATACAATTCCCAATAAGTAAAAGAGGACAACAAGTAACAATGAGAATATAATAAATGATGATACGAAATGACGGCAGAATCACAATCCAAATCCTAAGGTCATAACACAACAAGGGTAAAAACAAGTCAATAACTCATATTCTACAATAATGTTCACAAAAGGTCTTGATCAATTTCTTCCCACAATTCTACCAAAAATCTCTGAGAAACCACAACTCACGAGAAACCCAGCATCTCAAATCTTACACTTGGCATCTTGTGCCCCATCAATCTCACGATCATGATGACAACTAACTAGCTAACTAGGACCACTCTCACATATATAATGGAGGAACGAGGGCGTATCTCCACCCTTAACAAATACATAAGGAATCCACCTCTAATAGGGTGTCCAAATACGCGTATGCTTGTGCAAGTGTTTTTGACAAGAATTTTTCCCAACTAGTAAACATGAAAAAGAGAACGGATTGCACGTACGAATATCTCCTTATAACTTCCAAACGGTAAAGCTCATACAGGTAAACAACCCACAATCACAATATTAAACAAATAGGAATGCCTCCACAGGTCGTTACAATTCTTTACAATCAACTCCTGACATATCCTAGCTTATTACGCCACGCGTGCGAATAATAAGATAATAGGCACCGCCTTATTTTGCCACACGTGTATCACAATGTTCCCACCTTATTTCTCCACATGCGCAACCCAAATATAAGCATATAACATATCCTGTCTTACCACACCGCATGTGAAAAACTTCAATAGCAACAATAGCACGGTAAAGACCTCGTGCAACCCTTCAACATCAACTGCATGGCAGAGACCTCGTGTATTAGGGTACAAACAGATGCACGATAGAAACCTCGTGCATCATAGTACCAACAACATCACAGTAGAAACCTCGTGCATTACAGTATGAACAACAGCATAGCAGAAACCTCGTGCATTACAGTATCAACAACAGCACGGCAGAAACCTCATGCATCACAGTATCAACAACAATACAATAGAAACCTCGTGCATCATTGTCTCAAGTACCCCACAACAAATGACACTAAATACAAGAACAAAGCAAGAGTGTCAACTCGGGTATTTCAGTTCACCAATAGACGGTACAACTAACTCATAAGGAATAACTGTAACAGAGAAATACTAAGCGCAATAACAACAACTCAACAAGGGAGAAATAATATAAAACAACGATTTCATAATACTGAGTTCAATAGGGAAGTTAATATGAATCAAATAATTAAAACTAAGGAAATGTCAACTAAACATAGGATATCTAACTCCTTTCCAATTAAGACCAATTGATTACACGAGAGATAGAAATAATGATTTCTAGATAAAGACAAACAGTTAGGAATGATAATGTGATTATAGAACGGTAAATGTCTACACTTAAATAAGTAAAAGTCAATTAGGTAACTAGAATAACCAAAAGGTGTGATGACCCGGCCCGTCGTCATCGGAATTACCAACCCGTTATGTTGAAATTTTATGTTTTATGCTTTTATATCAGTATTAAAGTCTATCGGGTGAGTTAGGAGTGAATTGGATTGAAAATGAGGCATATAGCCTTTTTGAAGGAGACTTGAATAAGGAAAAGTCAACCCGGAGTTGACTATTTGGTTAGAGTGCTCGAAATCACGTTCCGATGATTCGGTTAGTTCTGGGAGGTGATTTGTGACTTAAGGGAGCGATCGGAATTGAATTTGGAGGCCCGGTGTAGAAATAGGCTTGAATTGGCTAAGGTTGAATTTTGGCGAAATCCGAACGGTAGGTGAGATTTTGATCCGGGGGTCGGAATGGAATTCCGATAGTTGCAGTAGCTTCGTTAGGTGATTTTGGATGTGCCTGCAAAATTTCAGGTCATTCGGATGTCGTTTAGTCGGGTTTTTGATTGATTGTGTAATTCGGAATGTTTTAAAGAATTTAGGCTTGAATCCGTGTGTAATTGGTGATTTTAATGTTTAGGATGGTGTTTTTATGATTGGAACAAGTTCGTATCGTGTTTTGGAGTATGTTGGTGGTTTTCGTTGGGGTCCCGGGGCCTCGGGGTGTTTTCGGATGGTTAAACGGAAGAAAAACATGGAAATTGTAGGTTGGGATCCTGTTTCTGTTGTTTCCGCTCCTGCGGAATTATGGGCGCAGGAGCGAGTCCGCAGAAGCGGACGAGGGGCGCAGGGGCGCTTGGCTCCGCAGAAGCGGACTCCTTTCCGCTGAAGCGGCATCGCTGGTGCGAGCCGGTGATCGCAGAAGCGGACGAGAAGAAAATGGGAATGGTCCGCAGAAGCGGACATTTGACTGCCTGGGCGAGTCCGCAGAAGCGGACTCTGGTGCGCAGAAGCGGATGTTTTCACAGAAGCGGAAGTTTCATCGCAGAAGCGAGCGCGCTTAAGCGGCCCTTTGCTCGCAGAAGCGGAACTGGCCGGCTAGGCCTGGAACCGCTGAAGCGACCCTTTGGTCGCGGATACGGACGCGTAGGAGCGGAATTTTATCCGCAGAAGCGAAAATCGCTGTAAGTTAAGTGTATCAGAAGTTAGAAAAATTTCAGAAACATTTCACACATTTGGGTCTCGGCTTTAGAGGCGATTTGGGCGATTTTGAAGAGAAACTCAAGGGAAATCATGAGGTAATCAACTATGGACTTAAACTATGATTAGTATTGATAATATTATGCAATTATATCATGAAAATGGAGGAATTTGGGGTAATTTATGGAGGATTTAGCCCTAGGCTTGAACTTTAGAAAATCAAGGTTTTGAATGGGCAAATGTAGTCCGAATTTGGTAAAATTGATATGCTTAGACTCGTAATGAGATGAGGGTTCCGAATATGTGACTTTCGTGATTTTTCGATAAGCGTACCGAAAGTCGGGTTTTGACAACTTTGGGAATTTTGACGTAAATTGAGTTGTATTGATTGGGTGTCATCCCATTGGCCTAATTTGTTGTATTTCTACTGTATTTGAGCAGATTCTACGCGTGCGGAGCTTGATTCTCGTGGCAAGGGCATTGCGGAATAGTCGTCGCGCTATATTGAGGTGAGTAATAGATGTGGGTGATGATCAGCGAGTTCGAAACCCCGGTATATCACTTTGTGACGCTGTATAGCGGCGAGACATGCACACTCTTGAGAGTGCGGGGTCGATCATGAACTGGAGACTATATATTAGTCCAACCTGTTGATACTGTATTATTGGCTATTCTCGAGCCGTCGAACCTCCTTCTCGGATGGTTGCATATATATATATATTGTGATAATGGCCACTCTTGAGCCGAGGAACCCCCTTCTTGGGCGGTTGAGTATACTTGTGGGCCGTGAGCCAATTATTGGATCCCGCGAGGATCGTTATCATTGTCTTATCATATAGACATGCTAGTTTACTACTAGTCCGTAGCTATTTTTGTTATTATGCTAATTCCAATCTCTGGAACTTGATATTACTGTTTTCCAACTGAAAAATGATAAAAGAGTTTTCAAAAACTACTTTTGAGCCTGCGAGTCTGTATCCGCATATTAGCCGACTAGTAGTGGATCGGGCCGCACGCCGCGGCGAGATATATGTTGGATCGGACCGCATGCCGCGGAATATCTCTATGAGATGTGCTTGGGCTGTAGGAGCCCCTCCGGAGTCCGAACCCCCACAGTGAGCACGGGTACCCAAAATTGGAGTCGGGCTACGCGCCGTAGCGATCATATCATGCATTGCATTGCATTTAGCTACATCTGCTAGTTGTTATGCTATTTATTGGTATTTGTTGGTACAGGTACGGTGAAGATTAATTCTATGATAGGGTATTCGATTATAGCTTTACATAGTGCTTTATTGCGGATTTCTTATCTGCTGTTGTCTTACTCTTGTTTATTACCACCGAGTACGGCGGTACTCGTTTTACTCCTCGCACTTGTGTGCGGATCCGAGTACCTCTCGGCGGTGATCCGGTAGCTGTGCGAGGCGACATCCGTGGGATATACGAGGTAGGCTGCAGAGTCCGCAGGACCCGATATTCCTTCTTACTTTCTTGATTTTGTATTGACTTTTATTTCCGCACTTGGTATCTTGTAAACCTTTATACACTCATGTTCGGTAGAGGCTCATGACTCTTGACCCTTCGGTCTATGGGAGTTAGTATATTTTGGGACTTGGTTTCCCCATTGTTAGTATAAGTATTACTATTGTTTCATATTTTGAAATGCTTAAATGGGTTAAAGAGAGCTTCTAGCTCCGTTGTTGATGTGATTGGTCAGGCTGGCTTAGTAATGTGCTGGGCGCCATCACGACCGGATTTGGGGTCGTGACAAGTTGGTATCAGAGCCTAGGTTTACTAGGCCTCGTGAGTCTTGAGCCGGTTAGTAGAGTCTTGTGGATCGGTACGGGGACGCTTGTACTTATCCTCGGGAGGCTGCGAACCTTTAGGAAAACTTCACTTTTCTTGAACTCTGTCGTGCGATCTTGTTGTTCTGAGAACTGAACTTCTATATTCTATTCTCTCGCAGATGGCAAGAACGCGAGCATCAGGACGAGGTGGACGACCTCCATTGCCACTTGTTAGAGGTCGTGGGCGCGGTCGTGCTAGAGGTATAGGTAGGGCGGCTGAGGCAGTGCCAGCTGACCCGCCTGTTGTACCAGTTCAGGAGCAGCCCCTAGTGGTTGATGCTCCAGCAGGCCCCAGTTCAGGGCCAGACTGTATCTATTGCTATTCCTGGTCTTCAGGAGACTCTTGCTGAGATATTATCGGTGTGTTCCGGTTTGGCTCTGGTAGTTTCAGCTACCGCTACTGCAGCGACATCTCAGACAGGGGGTGGTCAGCAGACCCCTGCAGCTCGCACACCTGAGCAGGTTATTCAGCGACTTCAGACGCTAGAGGCGGTCCCCGCTCATGTGGTTGCACGCGTTATTCCTCCACCTGCACCAGCTCCAGAGCATATGACTCAGGCTATGCCCGACGATGAGCAGCATCATCTTGAGAGATTTGGTACACACAGCCACCCCATTTCAGTGGCGCTGAGGGCGAGGATGCCCGGGGTTTCTTAGATAAGTGTTAGAAGATGCTACGTACAGCTGGTATTCTTGAGTCCAGCGGAGTTTCATTTACTACATTTCAGTTCACCGGTCCCGCATTTGATTGGTGGGAGGAGTTTGAGAGGCGTAGGCTTGCAAGAGCAACACCTCTCACATGGCAGCAGTTCTCTACTCTCTTTCTAGAGAAATATGTACCTCAGTCTCGTCGCGAGGAGCTACGTCGCCGGTTCGAGTGGTTGATTCAGGGCGACATGTCTGTGACCCAATATGAGCTTAGATTCACTCAGTTGGCTAGGCATGCCACATGGATGATCCCCACTGATAGGGAGAGGATCAGGAGGTTCATTGATGGCCTCAACTACTCTATCCGTATTCTTATGACCAGCGAGTGAGTTCTGTCATCATCGTTTGAGCAGGTTGCTGATATGGCACGCTCCATTGAGGCGGATCGTCACCGAGAGAGAGAGAGGAGCGGGAGGCCAAGAGGTCTCGTGGTTCCGGTAGTTTCAGTGGTGCTCCATCTAGAGGGCATTTCCAGCAGGGCAGAGGTCGCTCATCTAGACCTTCTCATTCAGGCCGCCCTGAGCAGAGCGGAGGTTCTTATGGTCGTGGTCGACAGGGGTTTCAGCAGGGTCGGTCATCACTTAGTGCCCTCCCATCCCAGAGTGCAACACCTACTTCTTTAGCCCATGGTTCTTCTGCGGCGAGGGGTTCCCTTCAGTCCCTTTCTCCAGCACCGGGTGCATGTTATGAGTGTGGTGAGTTTGGCCACATGAGGAGACAGTGCCCTCGACTTCGTAGGGACAAGACTCAGCAGTGGGATCAGCCCTCCTCTTCAGCACCATCTCAGGCTAGTAGAGGTGGCGTGATGCAGTTGCCTCCGATGCTGTGATTACAGGTATCATTTCTGTCTGTCACAGAGATGCCTCTATTCTATTTGATCCAGGGTCCACATATTCTTACGTGTCCTCTTATTTTTCACATCATTAGGGTGCAACTCGTGGTAGTCTTGATTTACTTGTTCATGTATCCACCCCCGTGGGTGATACGATTGTTGTGGATCATGTCTATAGATCCTGTGTTATATCTATTGGGGGTCTGAGACCCAGGCAGATTTGTTATTGTTGGGGATGGTGGACTTTGATGTTATATTGGGTATGGACTGGTTGTCTCCGTATCATGCGATATTGGACTGTCATGCTAAGACAGTTACGTTGGCCATTCCTGGTATTTCTCGGATTGAGTGGCGGGGTTCGACCGATTTCGTCCCTAGCCGTGTTATTTCGTTCTTAAAGGCTCAGAAGATGGTTGAAAAAGGGTGTTTATCGTACTTAGCTTTTGTGAGAGATGTGGGAGCTGAGTCTCCTAGCATTGATTCTGTACATGTTGTGAGGGACTTCCCAGATGTATTCCCCTCAGACCTGCCGGGCATGCCGCCGGACAGGGATATTGATTTTGGCATTGACTTGGTGCGGGCACTCAGCCTATATCTGTTCCTCCTTATCGGATGGCACCAGCTGAGTTGAAAGAACTGAAAGAGCAGCTTCAAGAACTTTTGGATAAGGGTTTCATCCGCCCTAGTGTGTCACCGTTGGGTGCGCCGGTATTATTTGTTAAAAAGAAAGATGGTTCCATGCGAATGTGTATTGATTATAGGCAATTGAACAAAGTGACAGTGAAGAACAAGTACCCTCTACCGCGCATAGATGATTTGTTTGATCGGTTACAGGGTGCGAGGGTGTTTTCTAAGATCGATCTTCGTTCAGGCTATCATCAGCTGAAGATCAGGGACTCGGATATTATGAAGACTGCATTCGGGACCCGATATGGTCATTATGAGTTTCTTGTGATGTCGTTTGGGCTGACCAACGCCCCAGCAGCATTTATGCATCTGATGAACATTGTGTTCAAGCCTTATTTGGATTCATTTGTGATTGTGTTCATTGATGACATTCTAGTCTACTCCCGTAGTCAGGAGGAGCATGCTCAGCATTTGAGTATTGTGTTGCAGAGATTGAGGGAGGAGAAGCTATATGCTAAATTCTCCAAGTGCGAGTTTTGGCTCGAGTCCGTAGCATTTCCTGGGACATGTGGTGTCTCGTGATGGTATTCAGGTTGATCAGAAAAAGATAGAGGCGGTGCAGAGTTGGCCTAGACCGTCCTCGGCTACAGAGATCAGGAGTTTTCTTGGCTTGGCGGGGTATTATCGCCGGTTTGTTCAGGGATTTTCATCCATTGCTTCTTCATTGACTAAATTGACCCAGAAGGGTGCACCATTCGTGTGGTCGGATGAGTGCGAGGAGAGCTTTCAGAAGCTCAAGAAAGCTTTGACCACAGCTCCAGTGTTAGTATTGCCATCAGCTTCAGGTTCATATACCGTTTATTGTGATGCCTCGAGAGTGGGGATAGGTTGTGTGTTGATGCAGGAAGGAAAGGTAATTGCTTATGCTTCTCGGCAGTTGAAGCCACATGAGAAGAACTATCCTGTTCATGACTTGGAGCTAGCCGCCATTGTTCGTGCATTGAAGATTTGGAGGCACTATTTGTACGGCGTGTCTTGTGAGGTGTATACCGACCATCGTAGTCTCCAGCACTTGTTCAAACAGAAAGACCTTAATTTGAGACAGCGGAGATGGCTTGAGTTGCCGAAGGATTATGACATTACTATATTATATCATCCGGGGAAGGCCAATGTGGTGGCCGATGCTTTGAGCCGGAAGGCGGTCAGTATGGGGAGCTTGGCATATATTCCAGCTGAGGAGAGGCCATTTGCTTATGATGTTCAAGTGCTAGCCAATCGGCTAGTGAGGTTAGATATTTCGGAGCCCAGCCGGGTATTGGCTTGTGTTGTATCTCGGTCATCTCTATATGATCGTATTCGTGAGCGCCGGTATGATGATCCACATTTGGCTGTCCTTAGGGACAGAGTTCAGCATGATGATGCTAGAGATGTCACCATTGATAGTGACGGCGTATTGAGGATGCGGGGCCGGATATGTGTGCCCAATGTTGATGGCCTTCGTGAGTTGATTCTGGAAGAGGCCCATAGCTCGCGGTATTCTATCCATCCAGGAGCCGCGAAGATGTATCAAGATTTGAAACAGCACTATTGGTGGAGAAAGATGAAAATGGACATTGTCAGACATGTAGCACGGTGCCTCAACTGTCAGCAGGTTAAGTACGAGCACCGGAGGCCCGGTGGTGTATTTCAGCGCATTGCTATTTCCTGAGTGGAAATGGGAGAGAGTCACTATGGATTTTGTTACTAAACTCCCTCGGACGGCGAGGAAGTTTGATTCTGTATGGGTGATTGTGGATAGACTGACCAAGTCAGCTCACTTCATTCCAGTTAGTACTACCTACTCATCGGAGCGGTTGGCATCGATCTTTATTCGAGAGATTGTTCGGTTGCATGGAGTCCCGGTGTCTATCATATCCGACAGGGGTACTCAGTTCACTTCTCAGTTTTGGAGAGCATTTCAGCGAGAGATGGGTACGCGGGTTGAGTTGAGTACAGCATTTCACCCCCAGACAGACGGACAGTCTGAGCGCACTATTCAGATCTTGGAGGATATGTTGCGAGCTTGTGTGATTGATTTTGGTGGTTCGTGGGATGAGTTCCTACCACTTGCCGAGTTTGCCTACAATAACAGTTATCAGTCGAGTATTCAGATGGCCCCATATGAGGCATTGTATGGCAGGCGGTGTAGATCCCCCGTGGGATGGTTTGAGCCTGGTGAGGTTAGATTGATAGGGACTGAGTTAGTCCAGGATGCTCTAGATAGAGCAAAGTTGATCCAGGAGAGACTTCGTACAGCACAGTCTCGTCAGAAGAGTTATGCGGACCGTAGAGTTCGAGAGTTGTCTTTCATGGTTGGTGACAGAGTATTGTTGAAGGTTTCACCTATGAAGGGTGTTATGAGGTTTGGGAAGAAAGGAAAGTTGAGTCCCAGGTACATTGGTCCTTTTGAGATACTCAAGAGAGTTGGAGAGGTGGCATATGAGTTAGCCTTGCCGCCTAGCTTATCTAGCGTTCATCCGGTATTCCATGTGTCTATGCTCCGGAAGTACATTGGAAATCCGTCTCATGTATTAGATTTCAGCACCATTCAGCTTGATGGTGATCTATCCTATGATGTGGAGCCTATTGCCATTTTGGGACGTCAGGTGAGAAAATTGAGGTCTAAGGAGATTGCATCAGTTAAGGTTCAGTGGAGAGGTCGACCCATGGAGGAGGCCACTTGGGAGACCGAGCGGGAGATGCGGAGCAGATATCCTCACTTGTTTGAGACTTCAGGTATGTTTCTTGACCCGCTCGAGGACGAGCGTTTGCTTAAGAGGGGGAGAATGTGACGACCCGGCCCGTCATCACGGGAATTACCACCCCGTTATGTTGAAATTTTATGTTTTATGCTTTTATATCAGTGTTAAAGTCTATCGGGTGAGTTAGGAGTGAATTGGATTGAAAATGAGGCATATAGCCTTTTTGAAGGAGACTTGAATAAGGAAAGTCAACCCGGAGTTGACTATTTGGTTAGAGTGCTCGGAATCACGTTCTGATGATTCGGTTAGTTCCGGGAGGTGATTTGTGACTTAGGGGAGCGATCGGAATTGAATTTGGAGGCCGGTGTAGAAATAGGCTTGAATTGGCTAAGGTTGAATTTTGGCGAAATCCGAACGGTAGGTGAGATTTTGATCCGGGAGTCGGAATGGAGTTCCGACAGTTGCAGTAGCTCCGTTAGGTGATTTTGGATGTGCCTGCAAAATTTTAGGTCATTCGGACGTCGTTTAGTCGGGTTTTTGATTGATTGTGTAATTCGGAATGTTTTAAAGAATTTAGGCTTGAATCCGTGTGTAATTGGTGATTTTAATGTTTAGGATGGTGTTTTTATGATTGGAACAAGTTCGTATCGTGTTTTGGAGTATGTTGGTGGTTTTCGTTGGGGTCCCGGGGCCTCGGGGTGTTTTCGGATGGTTAAACGGAAGAAAAACATGGAAATTGTAGGTTGGGATCCTGTTTCTGTTGTTTCCGCTCCTGCGGAATTATGGGCGCAGGAGCGAGTCCGCAGAAGCGGACGAGGGGCGCAGGGGCGCTTGGCTCCGCAGAAGCGGACTCCTTTCCGCTGAAGCGGCATCGCTGGTGCGAGCCGGTGATCGCAGAAGCGGACGAGAAGAAAATGGGAATGGTCCGCAGAAGCGGACATTTGACTGCCTGGGCGAGTCCGCAGAAGCGGACTCTGGTGCGCAGAAGCGGATGTTTTCACAGAAGCGGAAGTTTCATCGCAGAAGCGAGCGCGCTTAAGCGGCCCTTCGCTCGCAGAAGCGGAAATGGCCGGCTAGGCCTGGAACCGCTGAAGCGACCCTTTGGTCGCGGATACGGGTGCATAGGAGCGGAAAATATTCCGCAGAAGCGAAAATCGCTGTAAGTAAGTGTATCGGAAGTTAGAAAAATTTCAGAACATTTCACACATTTGGGTCTCGGCTTTAGAGGCGATTTGGGCGATTTTGAAGAGAAATTCAAGGGAAATCATCATGTAATCAACTATGGACTTAAACTATGATTAGTATTGATAATATTATGCAATTATATCATGAAAATGGAGGAATTTGGGGTAATTTATGGAGGATTTAGCCCTAGGCTTGAACTTTAGAAAATCAAGGTTTTGAATGGGCAAATGGAGTCCGAATTTGGTAAAATTGATATGCTTAGACTCGTAATGAGATGAGGGTTCCGAATATGTGACTTTCGTGATTTTTCGATAAGCGTACCGAAAGTCGGGTTTTGACAACTTTGGGAATTTTGACGTAAATTGAGTTGTATTGATTGGGTGTCGTCCCATTGGTCTAATTTGTTGTATTTCTACTGTATTTGAGCAGATTCTACGCGTGTGGAGCTTGATTCTCATGGCAAGGGCATTGCGGAATAGTCATCGCGCTATATTGAGGTGAGTAATAGATGTGGGTGATGACCAGCGGGTTCGAAACCCCGGTATATCACTTTGTGACCTGTATAGCGGCGAGACACGCACACTCTTGAGAGTGCGGGGTCGATCATGAACTGGAGACTATAGATTAGTCCAACCTGTTGATACTGTATTATTGGCTATTCTCGAGCCGTCGAACCTCCTTCTCGGATGGTTGCATATATATATATATTGTGATAATGGCCACTCTTGAGCCGAGGAACCCCCTTCTTGGGCGGTTGAGTATACTTGTGGGCCGTGAGCCAGTTATTGGATCCCGCGAGGATCGTTATCATTGTCTTATCATATAGACATGCTAGTTTACTACTAGTCCGCAGCTATTTCTGTTATTATGCTAATTCCAATCTCTGGAACTTGATATTATTGTTTTCCAACTGAAAAATGATAAAAGGAGTTTTCAAAAACTACTTTTGAGCCTGCGAGGCTGTATCTGCATATTAGCTGACTAGTAGTGGATCGGGCCTGCACGCCGCAGCGAGATATATGTTGGATCGGACTGCACGCCGCAGGAATATCTCTATGAGATGTGCTTGGGCTGTAGGAGCCCTCCGGAGTCTGAACCCCCACAGTGAGCACGGGTACCCAAAATTGGAGTCGGGCTACACGCCGTAGCGGTCATATCATGCATTGCATTGCATTTAGCTACATCTGCTAGCTGTTATGCTATTTATTGGTATTTGTTGGTACAGGTACAGTGAAGATTGATTCTATGACAGGGTAGCTGATTATAGCTTTACATAGTGCTTTATTGCGGATTTCTTATTTGCGTTGTCTTACCCTTGTTTATTACCACTGAGTCTGGCAGTACTCATTTTACTCCCTGCACCTTGTGTGCAGATCCAGGTACCTCTCAGCAGTGATCCAGTAGCTGTGCGAGGCGACATCCGTGGGATATACGAGGTAGCTGCAGAGTCCGCAGGACCCGATATTCCTTCCTACTGTCTTTTGATTTTGTATTGACTTTTCTTTCCGCACTTGGTATCTTGTAAACCTTTATACACTCATGTTCAGTAGAGGCTCATGACTCTTGACCCTTGGTCTATGGGAGTTGGGGTATTTTGGGACTTGGTTTCCCCGTCGTTAGTATAAGTATTACTATTGTTTCATATTTTGAAATGCTTAAATGGGTTAAAGAGAGCTTCTAGCTCCGTTGTTGATGTGATTGGTCAGGCTGGCTTAGCAATGTGCTGGGCGCCATCACGACCGGATTTGGGGTCGTGACAAAAGGTCAGATAAATTCCAAGTAAGTCATGTAAAGGTGAAACTAATAATAGGGAACTTAATCGTATCCAGGACAACTTTATATCCGGTGATTACAAGGATCTAAGAACCTAGAAGGGGCAATATTCCATAAATAAATCCGAGCACACACTTGTCACCTCGCGTACAAGGAATACAAACAACAAAGAAGACTCAAGTCCTAAAGAAATTCAAGGCTTTTTTATACTTGGTTCTCTACCAAATTCTTGGGAAATTCTTAGAACTTCATTATCAAATTCTGCTCCAGATAGTATGATCTCTATGGATCTTGCCAAAAGCAGCCTTTTAAATGAAAAGATGAGAAGAAAATCACAAGGTTCCTCCTCATCAGATGTCTTGGTGACAGACTCTAGGGGGAGAAACAAGAATTGAGGTTCTCAAAATAGAGAACATAATAGAAGTAAATCTAGAAGTAGACTTAAAGATATTGAGTGCTATCATTGCAGGAAGAAAGGGCACGCAAAAAAGTCCTCTCGAATTTGAAAAAAGAGAATAAAGACAAGGAAGAATAAAATGAAGATGGCAATCGTGTGGCCATCGTCTTGTCCTTGATGCAAATCTGCTAAATATTTCTTGTAATGAGTCAAGCTGGGTTGTGGATAGTGGTGCCGCATCTCATGTGACATCAAGGAAGGAATATTTCTCATCTTATACTCAGGGTGACTTTGGAACTTTGAGTATGGGTAATGAGACGGTATCTAGGGTGGCTGGTGTTGGAATGATTTGTTTGGAAACTAGTATTGGAACTAAACTAGTTTTAACCAATGTAAAGCATGCACCTGATGTTCGTTTGCACTTGATATATGTTGGTGTTTTGGATGATGAGGGATATGTCAGTACCAATGTTGCTGGAAAATGGAAGCTCACTAAGGGTTCCATGATTGTGGCTCGTGGGGAAAAGCGGCGTGGTCTATACTGGACTACAGCCTCTACCTGTGTTGAAATGGTGAATGCCGTTAAGATCGATAACTCTTAAACCTTATGGCATAAGAGACTTAGCCATATTAGGGAGAAAGGACTAAAAGTTTTGGCCAAGAAGAAATTGTTGTCAAGTTTTGAAAGTGCAAAAATTAGAAAAAGGTGAGCACTACTTGGCTGGAAAACAAAAAAGAGTTTCTTTCCAGTCACATCCTCCTTCAAGAAAGACAGAGTTGCTTGAGTTGGTGCATTCGGATTTATGTGGTCCAATGAAGACATGGACTTTGGGTGGTGCACTTTATTTTGCTGCCTTTATTGATTACTACTCAAGGAAACTTTGGGTCTACATCTTGAAGACTAAAGATAAAGTGTTGGGTGTCTTTAAGCAGTTTCAGGCATCAGTTGAAAGAGAAACTGGAAAGAAGCTGAAGTGTATTCGTACTAATAACGGTGGTGAATATTGTGGACCGTTTGACAAATACTGCAAGCAGCATGGTAGCATACACCAGAAGACTCCTCCAAAGACTCCTCAGCTTAACGGCTTAGCAGAAAGGATGAACAGAACCTTGATGGAAAGAGTCAGATATTTGCTTTCTGAAGCAAAGTTGCCGAATCCCTTTTGGGATGAGGCTTTATTTACTACCGCACATGTTATTAATCTATCCCATGCGGTTGCTTTGCAAAGTGATGTTCCAAACAGAGTTTGGTATGGAAAGGATATTTCCTATGAACACTTGAAAGTGTTTGGTTGCAAAGCTTTTGTACATGTGCCTAAAGATGAGAGGTCAAAATTAACTACCAAAACAAGGCAGTGCATCTTCATTGGTTTTGGCTTTGATGAGTTTGGTTACAGGCTATATGATCAAATTGAGAAGAAGGTCGTGAGAAGTCATGATGTTATATTCATGGAGGATCAAACCATTGAAGATATTAATAAAGTGGAGAAACTAAAACCTTCAAGTTCTGAAGGTTTAGTTAATCTTGATCAAGTTCCTCATACAAATGCAGCTGACATTGGTGGGCTCAGTGATGATGGTGATGCTCAGAACCATATTCCAGATCAGCATATTGATGGTGATTATGATAACAATGCTAATGTTGATGAGGTAGATGCTCCTACTCACGAAGTCGTGGAAGAGTTAGATATTCCACTCAGGAGGTCTTCCAGACCACATACTCCTTCCTCCCATTATTCACCCGCTGAGTATGTATTACTCACTGATGGGGGAGAACCTGAATATTATGCGGAAGCCATAGAAGATGAGCACAAGGATAATGGATTGAAGCCATGCAAGATGAGATAAAATCTCTGCATGAGAACCATACTTATGAGTTGGTGAAATTGCCTAAAGGCATGAGAGCTTTGAAGAACAAGTGGATGTTCAAACTTAAAGCTGGAGAACATAGTTTGAAGACCAGATACAAAGCTAGATTGGTTGTCAAGGGATTTAGTCAAAGTAAAGGTATTAACTTTGACGAAATATTTTCTCATGTCGTGAAAATGTCCTCCATTCGGACAGTTCTTGGTTTGACTGCTAGTCTTGATTTAGAGATTGAGCATATGGATGTGAAGACTGTCTCTCTTCACGGTGACTTAGAAGAGGAGATCTCTATGGAACAACTTGAGGGCTTCAAGGTAAAAGTTAAAGAAAATCTTGTATGCAAACTTAAGAAGAGTCTATACGGATTGAAGCAAGCTCCCAGATAGCGGTATAAGAAGTTTGAGTCTATTATGGGGATCAAGGCTACAAAAAGACTTCTTCAGATCACTGTGCGTTTGTACAAAGATTTTCTGATGATGACTTTATCATCCTCTTGCTATATGTGGATGATATGTTGATTGTGGACAGAAATTCTTCTAAGATTGACGAGTTGAAGAAACAGTTGAATAAGTCTTTTGCAATGAAAGACTTGGGTCATGCTAAGCAGATTTTGGGCATGAGAATTACTCGTTCGAGAAATGAAAGGAAGCTTTACTTGTCACACGAGAAGTACATCGAACGTGTACTGGAGCGCTTCAATATGAACAAAGTTGGTTCGCACACCCCTTCCTGGTCATCTGAAGTTGAGTAAGAAGATGTGTCCTTCAACAACGGAGGAAAAAAAGAGAATGTCCAAGATTCCTTATTCCTCTGCCGTCGGAAGTTTGATGTATGCAATGGTATGCACTTGACCAGATATTGCTCATGCAATCGATTTTGTTAGCAGATTTCTCGAAAATCCGGGAAAAGAGTATTGGGAAACTGTAAAGTAGATACTCAGGTATCTAAGAGGAAGCTCACATGGATGCTTATATTTTTGGAGGATCAAATCCAATTTTGAAGGGCTATACAGATTCAAATATCAGGTGACCTTGATAACAGAAAATCCACTACTAGATATTTGTTTACTTTTTCAGGGGGAGTTATATCATGGCAGTCGAAATTGCAGAAGTGTGTCGCACTATCTACAACTGAAGTAGAGTATATTGCGGCTATTGAAGCTGGCAAAGAGATGATATGGCTCAAGAGATTTCTTCAAGAACTTGGATTGTGATAGATGGAGTATAGTGTCTATTGCGATAGTCAGAGTGCAATAGACCTGAGCAAAAACTCCATGTACCATGAGAGAACAAAATACATCGATGTCGGATATCATTGGATTCGTGAGCAAGTGGAGAACGAATCACTTCAAGTCAAAAAGATTCACACGGTGAAAATCCTGCAGATATGTTGACCAAGGTGGTACCAAGAGACAAGTTCGAGCTATGCAAAGAACTTGTCGGCATGCACTCGGAATAGAAGACATTGCTACCTCCTCTAGATGAATGAGACTGGAGGGGGAGATTGATATGGTATCCATCTTATTCAAATTATTTGGTAGCCAATATAGTTGACTTGGTTTGGTTGGTATCCAACCTTGTTGAGTTTGTCAAATACTGGTAGCCAATTTATTGACTTGGTTTGGTTGGTAGCTAACCTGTTGAAATTATAAAAAGGGTATAGAAATTATCAAATATTGTAGGCTTTAGAGAGTGAGTTTTTGGCTATAAAATGAGAGCTTCAACTCTCATTTCTACACACCAACAAAGAGAGAAAAGAGAGAGTAAGGTATTCCATAAACTATAAGAAAATAGTTTGTGAAGAAAAATAGATTGTGAGAGATATTGTAGTGAGGTGGAAAAAACAAAAGAGTGTTTAATTCTTTTGAGGATGTAGTGGTCTTAGGAGCATTTTTTACTCGTTACTACACAATATAAAATTCCTCACTATAGTGATATCAGTTGCTCTTTTTGGCCGTGGTTTTTTCCCATATTCAGAAGGATTTCCACGTAAAATCTTAGTGTCGTTATTGCTGCATTTCTATTCTTGCTGGTTTAACCATTACTTTGTGTTCTGCATTTATTACTAATACCATGAATACTATTTTACGGGATTTATTCCCAACACTTATTCTACTAGGTTTCATTAGTGTTGTTTTACTCAAGTTTCAGAGGCTTATTTTCTTCTAATTATTCATTTATTTGCTGCTATCAAGGTGCTCTCTTAACAATTGTAAAGTTTAATTTTGTTTTATCAAGATTGTAATTTGATAGTTGTCAAAAATCTGTATTTAGTTTACTGCATGAATCATGTTGTTTGAAGTTGTATGGTTAGAAATTGGGTGTTAGTTTGTGTAGAGTTAATTATTTATATTGTTAGGTGATTTAAGTCCTGCTAGCTTTAGATGTTTATGCTGCCCCCATTTTGCTCGTCGTTACTAGGAAAATCATTTTTGCTTTTTTTTCCTTTAGCTACTAAGATGTTTTAATTCGTCAGAGAAATTCTATCTAAGAAATGACATTGGGTCCATAAAATGATCAAATCAATTAAAGATGTAAGTCTTTTTTTTATTATAAAGTATTTTTGAAAATCGCAAAGATTTGTTTAAAGCTTCATTCATTCATGAAAAATGTAATGTTACAAGAAAAAGCATTTTTAGAAATAAAAAAATTAGAGTAGTAATAGGTAGATTTTTATCACTGTCCATGTTAGTAAGATGTAATAATTTAGTTTTATTTCTCTTATGCATTATACTAATTTAATTAGTAGTTTTATTGTTTTGTTAAATAATCAAATGTAATAATTCTGATACTATTAGTTTAAAATCATGAAAAAGATAAATTTTACAAGTAAACTAAATAGCCTAATACAGTTTCAGGCTCAAACCAATTGGGTCCCTAGAACTGTATCTTAGGTTTGAGTCATTAAATTAAGCAAACAATTTGATTAGAGACAATCACTTTAAGATTTTCAAATACAAATGAGTTTTAAACTTAGCACATTAACATAAGTTAATAAGAAATAAAAGACTTAGGAAAATCAGTACGAAGCTTATCCAAATTTAACAAAATTTTGATTTATTTTATTCTATTCAAAAATCCTTTTTACTTCTGTTTTAAAAGATAAACAAAAATATAGATAAAACTTTTCATATGTCATTACAAATTTTTATCTTAAACTCCTCCACACAAATATGCACTGGCCAGAATCACTTGGACTCATTATCATCTGGGCCCAAACTTTCTTGAATTAAATGTGTTTAATGGAATTTTTACCTCCTATATCAAATCTTTTATAGCAAAGGTTAGCACCTTATTTATTTCAAATAAATACCATATAAAAAAATTAAATCCTATAGATATTTTTTAAGGTTTATAGCAAAATATTTAATTTTGGTTACCTCCTAGCCCTAAGCCACTAAATACGTTAATCAGTTATATTATTTTCTTTCTCTCTCTACTTTGATACTTCTCATTCTCTTCCCCTGTTCCGTTAAAATTAAAATCAATTACACCAGCATTCCCAACCTTCCGCCGCCGTTCTTGGTTAGTGGTGACCAATCCAGTGTTGGTGCTTGGACCATCGCTTCAACCAACAGTGAATGCGAGTGTTCTTCACATCCTAAAGTACCTCATTGTCTCTGCTAAAACCTACGCCAATTCAGGCGTATTTGTATGTTATAAGGATATTGCTCTTGCCCACATACTTCTCTACGAGACTCCTTCTGCATTTGGCCCCTATATTTGTGTTGAGAGTGTGCTTCATTCTTTTTTCTTCATTGTAATTTAATGTATCTCATTGTATTTTATGTATTTTATTGTATTCTCTATCTTTTTTTATTGTATTTCAATGTGTCCCGTTGCATTCTATGTATTTTATCGTATTCACTGTGTCGTTATATGCCATGAATATTTTCATAAGTTCTTTTTAATTAATATAATTTATGTATTCAGATGTATTATATAATTTCTCTGAAGATTGCTTTACTTTTTGGGGTATTTTTTGGTTGAGAATATTTTTTATAACCAAAAATATAAATTTTGTGTGTTATAATTGAGTTTGTTGAGTTATATTAGGAGTTTATTTTGTTAATTGATTCACTTTCCGTTTTAAAAACAGTGTAATCCCCTATTTCATGTTGTGAATACAATCGAATACAATAATTTGTTCAGTTATAATCCCATGTTTCACTCCATGAATACAGTTGAATACACTCGAATACAACAACTGATTAGCTGGACTTCCCTGATTCACGCCTATTTTTGCTACTGTATTCATGAATATAATAGCTTAATTACATCAAATATATTTTATAACCACATAAAAAATATCTATAATTCGTAATATAATAAATAGTATCTATAGATGGATAATTACTACTAAAAAATAGTGTTTTATGAAAATTTCTCTTAATTGATTGAATGCTTAATAATATGCATTGGGCCAGAGTCAAATTAGACTCAAGCAGGCCCAAATTCTTTCAAACTGAATTCATTAGCTAGGCTCAATAACGAATAATACATATCTTGGGTTAGAGTTCATTTGAACCCAATCCTTATCAGGCCTCAAACTTTGAATTTGGGCTTATTTTTTGACAGATAATACATAAGCTGCCCCATTTGATTCAAAAAATATCTCACATAGTATTGAACTTTTACACCTAATTACATGATATAGGGTACTTAGTTTAGAGACATAATCATAATTTTAGATATACTTTTAATTGAACTAATTATTACAATTATGTACACACATGTGTGACATAGTTGTAATGCCAAAAGTAAACCAAAGTATACTTTTGCGTGACCATGGTCAAATATTTAGTAAATAAAATGCCTTGATAAAATATTGGTAGAAATGCTTTGGGCACGGTTTTTAAATCTCTATCATGATTACGGTTCTTTCAAATAAATTCAAGGTACACGTCCGCGCGACTTTGGCCTAACTTTTTTATTAACTAAAATTATGTGTCGTGAATTGTGTACACGTACGCATGACATAATTTTTTGACACACTAAAGCTAAACGAGTATATGTACGCATAACTTGTCTTAAATAACGAGTAATCAACGACGTAGTAGTGGTAAAAGGGTAAAATACACATAGATCCAACAATGGTAATTAGATAAAATAAGCCAAGTATAAGTCATTAAGCGACCGTGTTAAAATCACGGAACCTGGAAATGTCTAACACCTTCTCTCGGGTAAATAGCATTCCTTACCTAGTTTTTCTAGTTTAAAAGACTTTAAATGAAGTCAAATTTTCCTCGATTTGGGATTTAAAAATAAATCAGTGACTTGGGACACCATAAATTATTCCAAGTGGCGACTTCGAAATTAAATAAATATTCTATTTCGATTAATTTCACTTAAACTAAAAAACTCCTTATATCCCTTATATCCTCTTTCGGGAATAAAGAGGTGTGCACTTAGTACACACGTGATCTGTAGAAGACCTTACATTTACTCATCATAAACATCATGCAGAATCGAGTTCCTCTTGCTCAACTCTTCCACATCCACATGCAATCTCTTGCCAACTATCACTACAACATTTTAGGCCAACAACCACCCCTGAAAAGTGTGGCCTAAGATACCAAGAAGTGTAGCATTTCGTCAAAGGCAACACTTTATCGCTTTAGGCAACGCTTTTTGTGGGGTGGCCTAAAGTAGCGTAACCTTTGACTATTGGCCACGCTTTATAGGTGTTGCCTTAGCAGCCACACTTTAAAAGTGTGGCCGATAAGGTACTAAGGCCACAGCTGAATTCTCTCTTATAGCCACGCTTTATGACATAAGGCTACACTTTTTAAGCGTGATTTTTGTCACGTTATAGACTACGCTTTTAACGTGTGGCTTCTAGAGCAACATTTATCATTAGCAACATCAAACTGATAATCCCTATTGCCACACTTTCTAAGCGTGGCAATTTCGTCTATACTACAGAGAAATTTTTTAAATATTTATATTAGCCACAATTTTGTGATTAAAAATTTATATTTTCTTACATTAAATTATGTTCATATATATATATATATATATATATATATATATATATATATATGTATTATGATCTCAAACATTAAATTAGATAATAAGTAACAGAATAAAAACAATTCAAATGCATATACTTGAAATAAACTTCAACAAAGAAACATACTTTGCGTACTATCTATAGTAGTAAAGCATTGTTGGTTCAAGAAGTCCACTAGCAAAGACCTCGACAAAACCAAATGTATTCATATTTATAGTATCAATAAAAAAATATTATAATTGTTCAAAAGGTCTTCACTATTCACTTTAATGAATCAAATTGATTTATGGCCATCATTTCCAACTGCATCACCGGTATTTTCCTACACATTTAAAATGAAATTAAAAATTAGAAAAAAAAATATATAGTATGCACTGATTATATCTTACTAAGAACTAATGAGATTTTATTTCACTATTATAGTATAACAATGTCAAACACAAAAAAGATATACAAGTGAAAGAGAAGCAAAAATGTGAATTAACATACATTTACCTATCTCCTTCTATAACCGCAACAATCAACAACCACCTAGTATAATCTCACAAGTGGGATCTGAGGAGGGAAGAATGTACGCTTCCTACCCTTATACTGGAGGGGGACGAAGACTATTTCTGATAGACCCTCGGGTAAAGAAGATAAATAAAGCCATGAGGGAAACTTATAGTGTACAAGAAAATACATAAGTAAATAACAAGTGAGATCAAAAGTATTCTCCTTTTTCCGGTGTTCCTTTCCCTCTTCCCTGAGGTATGCTTACATATATCATCACAATTACCTTACACCTTGTTAATGCAATATACTTTTAGAATATCCTTGGCAGAAACAGGAAACTGTAAGAAAAATATACATCTATGCCTCATCGATCAAGTTTAATTTCATAATGTAGCAAAGAATTTAATTTCATATGCCCGTGCTATGCACGGGCATATGCCCGACATTAAAGTAAATTTTAGTAGAGATCATTTCTAAAGCTGGTTATAGCTTTTAAAGTCAGTTTTAAAGCAGAACAGGCTTGAAAATATGGCACTCCTTGAAGATTAGTCGAATAGAAACCAACCTGTTATAATTTGATGTTTATCCTTCCTCACCTTTGATGAACTAATCATATTATATAAACACCTAAGCTGTCTGAATGCAGAAATAGTGCGATGAAATTATATTCTCCCGCTCATTCTCATTTTCTCATTGCGGACTGATCAAATTTGACAAAGTAAATCAACTGATTCACGAAATTTGCAACCCTTAAGAAAAGCAAATGCAAAACAATCTGAAAAAATATAAACAAAGGTATCAAATATGAAAATCAGATATACATAGAACTAAAGGGAGGATAGTACAGAACTCTTAATTACCTATAAAGGGCTTCAGTAAGATTATCGTTCCATCCGAGCAGCAAAAATTTGCAGTAGAGACGGGTCATGCACATATAGACCAATCACGGATTCATGATCTTCTAGTGGCTGAGTTGTTGTGGTTTCTATCTTTTCCACGGTCGAAGTTACTTCTTGAATTTGCTTATCAGGCTGGCTGAATCCCCTACTGTGTCATGCACAATAAATGCTCAAGCAAAATAAAAACTATAATGGAGGTAACTTACCTCAATTCTCAAGCATATATTAGTGCATACATGGAACAAGACAATTTACAAGCCAGCACGATAGCAGGTATTATGTCATTTATAACATCGTGAGAACAAATTAAGCAACATGATAAGATGCCATTGATAACACAACATTCTCTTGTATAAGGTGACTGAAAAACTTCAGAGTGATACGTCAATTATAAATAATCATGATTCATTAGTATGTATGGTACAATGCAAATCTATCAAATACTCAGAACCCATTAGTTCAATTCTAACAGATAATAACAGGCCTAAATTATTGCCATTTCTGTACCAATGTGTCACTTCCGATTCAAATACTACTAAAAACGATTAATAAAGGCATACATATGCAACATCTTGAACGGTTATACAACTCTAAACCATACCTGTAATTGCAACTACATAAATTTTCTAACAGGAACAAGAAAATGATTGATTTTTATCAAATTTTAAATAGGTAAGAGGATAGTTTAGACCAAAAACAACATTTTTAATAGCATACACTCTTACAAGAAAAACTGAAACAAGATCTCAACTTAGATGATAAAGTCAATAAAGCAACTCTGCGTTGTCAACAAAGAATGATAATTTATAAGAATGAAAGAGGCCAGAAAGTACAGAAGGGGCCAAATACACACGAAAAACCACATCAAAGCCACATAATCCATATATATATTCTTAAAAGGGAATAACGAGCAAGCTAGAAAATCACATCAACCATGCTTATTTGGTCAAAGTAACTCTAGATTTATTTCACAAAATTCTAGCACAATGATTCAAGTGAAACGTAAAACAAAGTGGTTGTACAACTGAAATTAAGTCAAAATGACCACCAAATTCAGAAGAATTTTAACATATTTTAAAATCACAAACTCAAGCTAAATAACGCCTTACTTGTGAAACTTTTCAGTATAACTAGATCGAATCCAAATCAGTAAAGATATACATTGCGAAAATCGATTAAAGCTTTGACACCCGAAATCAAACAAAAAGATAACTTATTTTTCAACTAAGAATATAAAACAAGGATAAAACTAAAAACTTTGATAGCCAAAAATTAAACAAAATAAACTTACTTAAGCCCTATAATGTGAAATTGAAAAAATTAAAATTTTTGAGTATAATATAAAGACTATACAAAGATACCTATTAATATTGAAACAAAAAAAGAATTCACTACTATCGGCCCAAAATTCACTTCTATCGGCCCAAAAAATTTTCAATAAGAAACTAGACAACTTAAAACTTTAAGTATAAGAAGTAACATCATTCAAAGGTACCAAAAATTAAATAAAAAAGATTACTCTTTTTCAACCCAAGAATCTAAAATTAGTAAAGAAGTAAAATTTTGATACCTAGAAATTAAACAAAACAACATTACTTCTTTTCAGCCCAAGAATCTGAAATTAGAAAAAAAAAAATAGAAACATTTGAGTATAAAATAAAGACTATACCAACATACCCAGGTATATACATAATAGAAGATTATTTTTTCATCAGAAATCGCGAAAAAAAAAAGGTAAAATCTTTAAGTAAAAGAAATACTAACCAATAGAGAAAGGATAGAGATTTGCTAGAGTGTGATTAATCTGGAAGAAGCAGAAAGGCGACCCGCTTCGCTGAAGACTGGGAATCAACGCGCCGGCGAAAAATAATACAGATATGCGGCAATAATATTTTGAGATTAATCTTGGAGATATGCGACGGTATGCGGTGGTATTCTTGTTAGGGTGAATTAGTAACAGAAAAGAATTGGGAAAGTTTTTGCTATGTGGTAGTATTCTTGGATATTGTGACGTTTTTGCCTTTCGAGTATTAGGGGGGAAATATTTTCACTAACTGTATTTGGGGGGGAAATTTTGGACGAAATATTTTATAATAAATTTTTAGGTTAGGCTTGTTAAGTTGGCAACTCCTTAGAATATAATAACTCTTCAAAAATGTTGCATTATAATTAATAAGTGTTGCCAAATAATTTATAAATTGGTAACTCCTAAGAAGTGTAACCTTTATATTATAAGAGCACGCTTTTGAAGTGTGACCTTAAAAAACGTGGCCGAAGACTTTAGTCAAATACAACGCTTTATAAGCGCATCTGTAGCTACTTTTGGCAACACTTTTTGAGTGTTGCTATAATAAGTGTGGCTAAATGCCAAAAATGTTGTAGTGTATCTTTTTAGACGTAGGTATCATTGTATTATGAATATAATAGAATTTAGGAATCTTAATTCTTACAAGTGAGCTCTACCACACGATCTAGAGTAAGAACAAAGAATGATAGTCCTAAATATCCTTTAGCCTCCTGCTTATAAGTGTGGTGCACAACACACCCATAAACAAGACTTTACAAGACACAACTTATAGACTAACTAGGACAGAACTGCTCTGATACCACTTTTGTCACGACCCAACTGATGGGTCGCAATGGGCACCCGGTATCTTACTCAATAGAGTACCATCATAACGTATCTTTCTTATTACATCATCATGGATAAGTGGGCCAATATAGCCACAACTCGTAATGTATAACTATAAGTGGGAAAATATTGTATCAATAAACCATCTTTCTTAAACATGAATATATATGGTCTGTCAAGGCCTTTGACATACTGTACGAAACGAATCTCTGTCTACAAAGCCTCTAAGAGTATTTGACATCAAATGGAATAGGTTACCTGCCTACCCATAAGTGTGTAGCAAAACTCTAACACGATGACTCGTAGACTCGGCTGCACTTCGAATGAGGTAGAGTCTTACCGATCCTTCGCTGAATGTTAACCTCGTCTACTATGAGGGCTCGTCAAACTGATTTTCTATACATACATGCATGGATTCATGTCCCCAACAAAGTACGTCACTACAAATAATTTATCGAGTATATAAGGCATAGTATATAAAAGATATGGAAGAAACATGGAGTACATGATTCAACCTGTAAGTCTGGATAACACTGTAAATCATGAAATACTTATAGTGTCAGTCATGTCGTGCATATGTACATGTGTTCATAACACCATCAAGCCTTTGAGGGCATTCCACAATATCATATCGACTACTGTGGGCAAAATTATCAACGTATACCAGCTGACAGGAGGTGGTGCATATATAACACTGTAACTTTTTCCCATATCTCATATGCATACGTGTATATAACGTCATCTGGTCATTGGTTAATGTATATGTATAAATGAATGCAATGCATGAATAATACATCAATAAAATCTCTCGGAATGTCGTAAGACCATTATGCCTTTGAGTAATATGAAGTAAACTTTTTCAATTTATGTATTTCTCTGAGGCCAATGAACAGAAGATGTAATAATAAGACACTTGAGAATTCAAGAACATAGGCACCTCTAATACTTCTACGAATAGAGTCATTTATGAAAGTTGTGCATTTACTCATCTCGTTTGTCGTATAGATCATGCCAAAAGGAAAGAAGGGATAACCTAACATACCTGAGTTGATTCTCTTAACAATCCCTCTAATACATATCTTTTACAAAAATACATAATGGCGGATTGAAGCAGAAAAAATCCATATGATAATCTTTTGAAAGATTGTACAGTATCCTCTTAAAATTACAAATTCCGTTGCTATTATGCATCTCCGTTTTGTTGTGAATCTCATTGCTAACACATTTTGTGTGAATCTCATTGCTAACACGTCTTGGAAATTTTGATGTAAGCATCTCCAATTTGTTGAGAATCCATATGTTCCTTTCCAAATCTATGTATCTCAAATAATAATATTGGAAAGGCTCTTAACATTGTGGGTTGTGGGCCCCACTTTGTATGGTGACTAAGCCACTTAACTCACAAATTTTGCTACCTTGAAGAATGTTTTAAGAGTCATACTTTGTGATTGTTGGCTGCCACGTTAAGGGTTCCTTGGTCTTATCCAAGAGTATCATTAATTGTTTACTAATCTTTTGATTAACTTGTTAATCTTTCAGTGATCAATAATTATTCAATTATTGGTATAATTAAAAATTATTTCAAATTACATAATATAACACTACTTATTTTTAACAAACTTTATGTACCCTACTATCGTGGTCATAGGGTACCTTGTATGACACTAGTCCATAAATACCTGGTAATATAGCTTGGCATATTTTATCCCAAAGTCAAATTTTGACGAAATTCATTTTCTTCGATTTGCTTACTCTCTCACTGTCACGAATTTACTTATCTCTTGTTTGAAATAGCATAATACTTATAATTCCAAAATAATCTCATTCCCGAGCTTACTTCGATTAACTTATGAAAAAACTTTAACGTACAATATGCACCTCATTTCCTAACTTTCATCAATTTATTTATAGCGTACTTTCACATACGAAAATATAAAGTGTAAAACTACATTGTGTGTTTGAATCTCATCTCGACCAAAGACATTGTCTATTTCGGAATGTGATCCCTTCATTCCTAAAACATTGCACTAAATAAACTACATTGTGTGTTTGAATATTTTTTTTAAGTAAATGTATTAAAAATATATAATACTCTCATCTTTTTTGAGAGTAGAAAAGAACAAATATTTTAATAGGTTAGTTCCCCAATTTTTGGGAAAGTAATATTTGTAGATTACAAGAGAAGGAATTGAGTGAAACATATGTGTCTTTAGGCAATTGATTCTATGAAAATTCAATAACATGGCTTAAGTGATTGTGATGACAGCCATTAACTATATTGAGCTTTCAATTTTCTTCCATTTTTGCCCAAATCATAGAGATAGCAATTACCTCAAATCAACTATATATAGCTCAATAGGGGTCTCAAGTTTTTGTACAAAGCCACAAATCATAATAGAGTTTAATTCTTCATAATTCACATAAGCAATTCAATGGCTATGAGGAAAGCTTCATACAATTTGTTTCCCTTGGTGTTTGTCATTCTTATCTCAATTGGTCTCTCTCTCTCCCTCTCCCTCTCTCTCATTTTTAATAAACACACAGTTGTTATTTATTTGTTTATATATTCACATATATGATATGACCCACCTAATGTAGAAGTCCCAATTGGAAATTACAATCCTTTTATAACAAAATTGTAAAATTAATGTATAGAGTATAATCACGACATTTTCTTCAAAACCATTTTATTTTATTACTTCATGATCTACGACATTTCTTTATGTGCACACCTTTAGCCGATTGAGAAGATTTTATATAAATTCGTTGTAGAGAACGACGAACAGTAAATAAGAAAGAGAAGGAAGGTCG
Organism: Nicotiana noctiflora; assembly: GCA_032618575.1. Lineage (NCBI taxonomy): Eukaryota > Viridiplantae > Streptophyta > Magnoliopsida > Solanales > Solanaceae > Nicotiana > Nicotiana noctiflora. The sequence goes on from JASVEL010008078.1 coordinate 74,558, forward strand.
AATCAAAAAGTTAGTCGGGCCGGAGCTAGCATATTGTATACAGGTTCGGGCGAACCCAATAGCTTTAATTCAAACTTTTTATTTATCTTAAGATATCTATTAAATATATACGAATTATAAATTTAGAACCCAGTAATCTAAACGGATTACAATTACGAACTCATAAACTTCAAATTCTGACTCGAAAATAGTACGTACTATAATTATCCCTTCTCGAAAGTAGAACTGTGTTACTCAAATATTATTACTATGTTGATAGGTTTGCAAAGTGTGGATGCTTGGGGCCCTCCATGTAAAGTCAGCCAGGATTGTGTAACTTACTGTAAAGTTCCCATTAGTAGAGGCACTCCACTATGCCTAGGAGGACATTGCACCTGTGAAGCTGTGGAAAACCATGAAACTATAGAAGCTCCAAAATTTTTACATGGCTAGGAATAGCTACGGATCTACTCTATGATTTTATGTAAGAACAATTATATTTATATTGGATTAATTTCTCATCAAGGGTCGGACTAACTTACATTTTTCATATAATGATTGAACAAATTATCTATTTACTTTGATCTATGACCAATAGCAGCCTTGGCTCCTTCATTGATTTGAGTTAAATATGAGGAGATGGTGTTTTCTTCTTCTCTAAAAGATAAGAAAATTTAGAAAACAAATGGGAACTCAGTTATAATTCATCTTCGCTATTATCTTCTTTTTACTAATAAAAGTGGTGTTCGGATCAGCTTACGTGCACCTCAATTATTCCACAGAGTACCCGTTGCCTTTCACTAGCATTAGTTCATAATGACTTTGTCCAACAAAACTTAAGTAGATGGGAAGAAATTACCTAATATTTTTTGTCGTTACTTAAATTTGAACCCTCTAGTTATAATATTTTTTTTAATTTGCATTTTTTAATAACTGACTATGAAAAAGAACTAACAAAATTACTAACTATATAGGCCAAGAAAAAATGTAGAGTTACAATTACATGCCAAATTTTCTAATAAAGCATGACACAAACTAAAATAAAGCCACCATCAAAGGATGTGGTGTAGTGAATGGGATTGCTCCTCCCTTAACCATATATCTTGAGTTCGAGACCTGGGTATGATAAAACCCTTCGTAGGGAGCACTACACCACGGAATATGGCCCTACCCAGCGCGAATCCGAATATAGTCGAACTCCAATGTGGATATCGAATACCAAATAAGAAAAAAAGAAAAAAAATAAAGCAAAGCCAACGGCAAAAGAAAGCAAAGCAATAACAAGCAAATAGTAATTCGGGACTCAACACTTTAACAACATGCATTGTCCTTAATGCAATGCAAAAAGATCAATGTGTAGAAAAAAACTCCCTGAGGCGCAGAACCTAGTCATTAGCGCCACCAGTAGTACCGGACAACTACTCATCATCTGGAACAGAGTTCACATGCTCATCAGGCTCCTAATTTGCATAGAATTCTTTCACCATACTGATGTTTGCAGAGCCACGGCCGGATGAGCGTAACTCTATCAGGTTCAATTAAACTCATAACTTTTGATACGGTGCATAAAATATATGTGTAAAAATTTAGTAAAATTACAATATAATAACGGGTGGATATGAACTCATAACTTAAAAACTATAACGAGTATAATATTAAGAATCTTAAAGGCAGAACCCGTGGAGTTTAAATATCCACCTCTGTGCAGAGCCAATGAGACTAAACAAGCTCTCCACCCTTATATTCGTATACAAGTGCTTGCGTGCCAACTGATAAATTCCGGACATACAATTAAAACAAACTGTGGCTCCTTGATTGATTTGAATTAAATATGAGGAGAATTTGGGCCAGTGGGATGGTGTTTTGTTCTTCTCTGCGATTAGAAAATCTAGAAAACAAATAGGAACTTAACTATAATTCATCCTTGCTACTATCTTCCTCTTATTAATAATAGTGGTGTCGGGAGCAATTTATATGCACCTCAACTAATAGTATCTACTATTTTCCATTAGCACAAGTATTGAATCGCTCTGCCCATCAAAAACTTAAAGTAAATAAGAAGAAATTATCTAGTATTTTTTGTCGCTGCTAGAACGTGAACCCTCTAGTTTTCTACTACCTTCTAAGTTATGATTTATTGTTGAACTAGGGATATGCGTCAAGTGGGAGTAAGTTTTTCTCCTCTATGTACATATGTGGGTAAATACATAATAAACTGACTTATGAATACTCCCGTGTGAAACAAGATGAAGATCTCCCTAACCACACCTACAACTCTAAGCTGCAAATATGGTGAGGACTCGCAGTTTGAGAACTGATTAATTACAGTTGAGTGTGTAAAGAGTACCCCACTAAATAAGATAAAGAGTAACAAATTGTTTTAAATTGATATACTGTTATAAAATAATAGAAGAACAGGAACAATATTGCAGAAAAAGAGAAAGAGGGAATTCTTATTTAATTTCGGTATGATTTACAATGGGGTAAGACCCCTCTATTTATAGGAGAAATATGACTTAATCACAAAGTAAAACTCTCCACAAGATAGACATTCACTCTAAATAGAATTTTATTCATAACACTCCTCCTTAAATGTCTATTCAATGATAATGTGCCTCGTTAAAACCATAACTAAAAGAAAACCCAATGGGAAAAAAAATTCTAGAAAAGGAAAAAAAGTACACATATCTAACAATACGCCTTTTGGTTGCCTCGTTAAAAACCTTGCAAGGAAAACCCAGTGGAATAAAACCTTGTAAGGGAAAAAGAGTGCAACGCGCATTAACTCCAACTGATGAGAGCATCAATTCACATCCTTAAGCCTTCGCATCCCGATCTTGTACACTAGCTTCTTGAAGGTTGACGTTGGTAGAGATTTTGTGAACAAATCAGCCATATTATCACTTGAACGAATCTGTTGCACATTAATATCACCATTCTTTTGAAGATCATGTGTGAAAAATAATTTTGGTGAAATGTGATTTGTCCTATCTCCTTTTATGAATCCTCCCTTCAATTGAGCTATACATGCTGCATTGTCTTCATACAAAATAGTGGGTAACTTGTCACATTTCACACCACATTTATCTCGAATAAGATGTATTATAGACCTCAACCACAAACACTCTCGACTTGCTTCATGAATAGCAATTATCTCAGCATGATTAGATGAGGTAGCCACAATTGATTGCTTAGTCGATCGTCAAGATATGGCAGTGCCTCCACAGGTAAACACATAACCTGTTTGAGATCGAGCCTTGTGTGGGTCGGATAAATACCCAGCATCAGCATAACCAATAAGATCGGGACTGCAATTATTGCCATAAAATAAGCCCATATCGGTAGTCCCTTTTAGATACTGTAATATGTGTTTGATTTGATTCCATTCCAATGTCTCCTTGTGGGAGCAGAGCTATATCTTGCTAAGACATTAACTGAAAAAGTTATGTCGGGCCTTGTAGTATTGGCAAGATACATTAGTGCACCAATTGCACTAAGATATGGTACTTCGGGACCAAGTAGCTCTTCATTCTCTTCTTGAGGTCGGAATGGATCCTTGTTCACATCAAGTGATCGAACAACCATCGGAGTACTTAATGGATGTGCTCCATCCATGTAAAACCGTTTAAGTACCTTTTCTATGTAGGTAGATTGATGAACAAAAATCCCGTTTGTCAAATGTTCAATTTGCAAACCAAGACATAATTTTGTCTTTCTGAGATCTTTCATCTCGAATTCCTTCTTTAAATAATCAATTGCCTTTTGGAGTTCTATAGGAGTTCCAATAAGGTTTAAGGCATCAACATATACGGCAAGTACAACAAATTCCGATGTTGTTTTCTTTATGAAAACACATGGGCAAATGGCATCATTTATATAGCATTCCTTTAATAAATACTCACTAAGACGATTATACCACATTCATCTTGATTGCTTTAGACCGTACAAAGATCTTTGCAATTTGATTGAAAACATTTCCCGGGATTTTGAATTATTAGGCATTTTGAAGCCCTCGAAAATTTTCATGTATGTCTCATTATCAAGTGAGCTGTAAAGGCAGGCGGTAACCACATCCATTAAATGCATGTCAATTTTTTCATGGACAGCAAAACTAATGAGATAACGGAAAGTTATAGCATCCATAACGGGTGAATATGTCTCTTCATAATCGACACCAGGCCTTTGTGAAAATTCTTGTGCAACAAGGCGTGCCGTATATCTTTGTACCTCATTTTTCTCATTTCTCTTGCGTACAAAGACTCATTTATAGCCAACAGGCTTAACACCATTAGGTGTTTGGACTATAGGCCCAAAAACTTCACGTTTTGCAAGTGAATTCACTCTGATTGGATTGCTTCTTGCCATTTTGGCCAATCAAGTCTTTGTCGACATTCTCCAACAGATTGAGTTTCAAGATCCTCACTTTCTTGCATAATGCTGGATGCAACATTATATGCAAAGACATAATCCACCACTATATCCACTCGATTCAAATTTGTCTCAATATCAATTGGATTTATTGATAGTTCCTTATTTTCTTGAGTCTCGGGCTCAGTGAATTCCTCATGAATCTCAGAATTTATTAAGTCGTGGATTTCTTCATGAGATTCTTTCATAGTCTCATTTTGATCATTTATTTTCCTTTTTCTAAGATTTCGATCTTTGGAACCTAATGGTCTGCCACGTTTTAGGCGTGCTTTTGACTCATTAGCTATGACACTAGAAGATTGTCCAATAGGGACATCAATACGGATTGGAATATTCTCCGCAGGGATATGTGATTTTGTTATCCTTTTCATATCCGTAAATGCATCGGGCATTTGATTTGCTATTCTCTGCAAATGAATAATCTTTTGTACCTCTTTTTCACAAATAGAGGCACGTGGATCAAGATGAGATAATGATGAATTTTTCCACAAAATTTCCCGTTTGGTTTCACCAACTTCTCCCCCTAATTTTGGGAAAAGTGTCTCATTGAATCGACAGTATGCAAATCATGCAGTAAATAAATCTCCTGTTAATGGCTCGAGGTAGCGAATAATGGAGGGCGATTCAAACCCAACATATATTCCTAACCTTCTTTGCGGACCCATTTTGGCGCAATATGGCGGTGCTACAGGCACATATACTGCGCATCCAAAAATTCTTAAATAGGATATATTAGGTTCATGACCCAAGACTAATTGCAAAGGGGAATATTTATGATAATTTGTCGGTCTAAGATGAACCAGCATTGCTGCATGCAAAATGGCGTGACCCCAAACAGAAGTGGCCAGCCTCGTTTTCATGAGTAACGGTCTTGCTATCAATTGCAGACGTTTAATTAAAGACTCTGCAAGACCATTTTGAGTGTGAACATGAGCTACAGGACGTTCCACTTTTATCCCAATTGATAAGCAATAATCATTAAATGCTTGGGATGAAAACTCAGCAGCATTATCAAGTCTAATATACTTAATTGGATTATCGGGAAATTGTGCCCGTAATTGAATTATTTGTGCCATTAATTTTGCAAACGCGAGGTTGCAAGATGACAATAGGCACACATGGGACCATCTTGAAGATGCGTCTATCAAGACCATAAAATATCGGAACGACCCACTAGGTGGGTGAATAGGTCCATAAACGTCCCCTTGTATACGTTCCAAAAATGCAGGGGACTCAATTCCAAACATTGTTGGTGATGGTCTAATAATTAACTTTGATAACAAGAAGTGCAAGGAAATTCATCATTTAAAAGAATCTTTAAATTCTTTAATGGATGCCCATTTGAGTTTTCTATGATTCATCTCATCATAATTGATCCAGGGTGTCCCAATCGATCATGCCAAAGTACAAAAGTATTGGATTCGGTAATGTAAGGCCCCGTAAAATATTTGTGCATAAAACCTAGTAGCTATAGTGTCATGGTCCGAATAATGTGTTAGGAATGCGTAGAATAGCTCGCCGCGGTTCGGACCCTTGGTAGTGATTTAAGTTTCAAAAATGTAGAGAATTAATTTTTCCGAAAAGTGTCAATTTTGCGGTCAAGAATGCGACCGCAAATCCTGCTATGCGGACCGCATTCTTGCCGCAAAGCTTTCCAGAAAGTCTCCCAAAATCATGTTGAAAATGTGGTCGATATGCGATCGCATAATGAATCTGCGGTGCACTTTGCGACCGCAGATCAAGAATGCGGACCGCATATTGGTCGCATTCTGTAACAGAACTTGTGTAATTTTGAGGCCATTCTGCGGTCACTATGCGGACCGCATGTTGATTCTGCGGTCGCAAAGTGCACCGCAGATTTGCCCCGACCCAGATTTTTGTAACATTTTTACCCGATCTCTTCTTTAATATAACACCTTTCACCCTCATTTTCTCATATCATCTTACCAAAATTAGAGAGAGAATAGAGGGGTTTTAGAGAGAAGTTCTTCAACTTCAAAGATTGTTCCAACCACTTAATTCCAAGGGATCCTAGGGCAAGGATTCAACTTCCCCAATCTTTTCAAGGTAAAAACCCTAACTATTTTCTTTGATTTTCAGTTTTAAATTGGGTAAAGAGAGGTTTGCATATAATAGCTTTTGAAAATAGAATTTTTACACTCATGCATGATTATTGAACTTGATTTCTAGTAAAAATAAGTGAGTAGAAGTAAGAGTCTTCAAGAACAAGGTTGGCAAGAGTAGGATATCTTGGGTAAGCATAAAGTAGGAAGAAAACTCATCACCAGGTATGTATGGCTAATTTTGATTCTTGTGAAATCGCCTATATGTGTGAAGTTTGTTTGGTTCGTGTTAAATTGACAAGTTGTGTGAAATTCTTGATGTTGTTGTTGGATATTCAAAGTTTGTTGTTGAGCTATGAGTGATGTAAAATGAGAGTTTAATTTGGTAAAAGAATTGTGAATAATGGCTATAATGGCATATATGGTACTTTGTGGAAAAGAAACGAAACACTTGAGGATTGGTAAGTCATTGAACAATACGGTATGAATACTCTTGATTTTTGGAACATTTGTAACTTGATTGTGATATTGGCTTGAGAAGTAATTGTGAACATGAACCAACCTGTAAGTTGCTTATTTGAACTTGTTGAAATTGTGTGAAATGCCTTATCTGTTGTTTGTACTTGTTGTGTTTTAAAACTGTACGGTGGGATCGGGTTGCGCGCCGCAACATGAAGAAATAAGGTGTGGGTTGGGGTGATAAGGGTGGCCGAGGTAATAAGGGTGGTTAGGGGTAATAAGGATGGAAAGCGATCGAAATCGCTATTGAAAATTGATATAAAAATCAATAATGTGAAATTGTGAAAGGAGACAGCAGGAGAGTTTGCAACCTGTGGGGCACTAATTGCCCCTTTGTTTGACTACTTGTGCTTTACGTGATTGATTGATTATTGTTAAATTGGTTGATCGTAGAAAGTGCTTTGTGTTGAGAATTATTTGAAATGAGGAAAATGTGGAAACATGGTTGGCTCTGGCTTAATTAATTGTTGATGTAATTTAATGGCTTGAGTTTACTTGGGACAAAGTTTGTCCATACATACCAGTACAATTCAAGTGTACTGACGTCCCTTTTGCCGGGGACGCTACATTCGTGTTATGATTGTAGGTGGATCAGTAGCAGGCACTTCAGCTCATCGGCGGTAGTATCCTTCTCCTTCCACTGCCCGTTTTGGTGAGCCCCTTTCTTCCTCGGGGCCCTATGTGGTACATGCCACTTTTGTTTAGATTTCATTTTGGTAAGGTATAGCCGGAGCCTTGTTACCGGCAAGTATTGTATTCCCTTTTTGTATCCTAGAGGCTCTGTAGACATGTAAACTGTGGGACTCCAGCCTTATGTATACATTATGTTATGTCGGGCGTTGTAAAAACTGCAAACTTGTTAATGAATCACTCGTATGGTTTTATTTGTTTAAATGTGAAATCATTCATGGTTAGTAAGATATTTGGTTAATGAGAAACAATCAACACAGGGGTAACGCGTGGGAATGAAAGGCACCTAGGTCCGCTTGACTGGGGCAACCCGGTCAGGCGCCGGTCATGTTCCCCGATTTGGGGCGTGACAAACTTGGTATCAGAAGAATGTGCCTCAATTGCACTAATTCTTGTCCAATACAGGCCACAAGACAAAGATGGGAACTTCTCAATAGCCCTTTTCTGGACAGAGACATTTTTGGTAATGATGAGATATTCGAGATTATTCTCATCTATTGTCTCAATATGATATCCATTTCTGTGGATATCTTTAAAACTCAACAAGTTCCTCTTGGACTTGGAGGAGAACATTGCATTCTCTATGATAAGTATTGTTCTCATAGGCAGAGTTATAGTAGCTCTTCCAGAGCCTTCAATTAATTTACTACTACCAGAAATTGTAGTAACATCTGCCTTACACATACTTAAATGCGAGAAATATTTCTTCTCTTTGAGTATTGTATGTGTTGTACATGAATCAACTAAACAAATATTTTTATAATAAATCATTGATCCAAGTTTGCTTTGTGAGATATCCATATTTGCTTCCCACGGTTTGACATAAAAAATAAAAATATGAATAAACGTTAGTATTTTTAGAAAAAGAGAATATTTCTGGACAGAATCATTCATTGGGTATCATACAGTTGATCGATAAAGTCAGACTGAAAACTTAGTTGAACAAGAGTGAATATAGCATGAGATTAAGGCCTCTTGTTTCTTTATACAGTTGATAGATGGAATTCAGTAAAATATTACATAGAAGAAATCATTGAATTAGAGTCGTAGGAGTTATTGGTTATCATATTTGACAGAATCATTTATCCATATATACATCATAAGTTGGAAAACTATTTTATGATAGTATCTCCACAGAGTTTCAATTTAGAAGTAATTCTGAACATCGCAGAATTATATTCAGAAACAGACTTAAAGTTTTGGAGCCTCAGATGAGCCCAATCATATCGTGCTTGTGGAAGGGTGACCAACTTTAAGTTGTCATATCTTTCCTTTAAGCCATTCCACAAAATAAGTGGATCTTTGACTGTGAGATATTCAATTTTCAACCCTTCATCAAGGTGATGGCGCAAGAAAATCAAGGCCTTAGCACAATCTTGGGTGGATGCTTTATTTCTGTCTTTAATGGCGTCTCCAAGACCCATTGCATCTAAGTGGATTTCAGCATCCAACACCCATGTCATATAGTTCTTGCCCGAAATTTCAAGGGCAACAAACTTTCTTTTCATAATGTCAGTCCTAATTAAAAAGAGGAGAAAAATTACCTTAATCTTCTCAAAGAGCTTCTTGAGACGGTAGAGTCTCGTGCTGATAACGTATTATAAAATAATAGAAGAACAAGAACAATATTGCACAGAAAGAGAGAGGGAATTCTTATTGAATTTTGGGATGATTTACAATGGGGTAAGACCCCTCTATTTATAGGAGAAATATGACTTAGTCACAAAGTAAAACTCTCCACAAGATAGACATTCACTCTAAATAGAATTTTATTCATAACAGGTACGACATATATTACTTTTTCCTTTCTTTTTTCCCCCCAAAAGATAAAATAAAAAACTAAGGACTTCGCAACTTCAGAACTTGCACCTAGCAAATAATTTGACCATGAAATATGCAATATAGCCTATTTGGCCATGCTTCTTCTTCTTTTTTAGGTTTAAGTGTTTGACCAAGCTTTTAGAATTAAAAAAAATATATTTTTAAGTAAAAATAGAAGCGTAACATATTTATCCAAGCTTCTAAAATCTACTTATTTTGAACTTCAAAAAAATACTTTTTGTGAGAATCGAATTCAGCTAATTAATATGAAAAATACTTTTAAGCAATAATTAGTGTTTGGCCAAAATTTTAAAAACTATTTCTAAATGTATTTTCTTAAAAGTGTTTTTCGAGATAAGCTACATTTTTATGCTGCTCAAAAGAACTTTTTTCCTTCTAAAAGCTTGGCCAACACTTTTAGCTATAAAAAAACACTTCTAGTCCCAAAAAAAAAAAAATATTTGGCCAAACAGTTTAGAGAAGCAGAGACCTCCTTAGTACTTTTTTGAAAAATATTTTTGAAAAATTACATTAAAAAGCACTTTTAAAAAACTTGGTCAAACACTAATTGCTGCTCACAAGTGCTTTTCTAATTAAATAGCCAAACAGAAATTGCGAAAAAGTACTTAGAAAAAACACTTCTCAACTGAAGCTGCTTCTTATTTTAGAAGCTTGGCAGGCTAATAGACAGCTAAAGTTTGGAATGGCTGCAGAAGCTGTACTGAAAATATGTCATTCCGGAATTGAAAATTGCAAAAGGAAATTATAGGAACCACTTCACCACATTTCCAACGACACTGCTGATTAGGAAGGACTAGTAAATTTCAAAAATCATATATAGGAATTTCCATGAGACTGAAAATAATACAAATGTGTTATCGGTTGGACAAGTAATGATATTAGGAAACTGAAAGCAATGTGACAAAAGAATCAAATTTCAGTGTCATACTAATGAGAGACTCTTCAATGACATTACACAGATGGAATTTGAAAAGGAAGCCTTCACACCTAAAAATCCTGCAGATCAAAGTTGTAAACTAGCGACTGGATTAGCAGAAACAAGCCATAAACCCGACGTAACACATAGCCCCATGGGACTCTCATTGCCAAACAGAATAAGCTTTGTGGTCCCTTGGAACCTCTTAGGCAAATATTGCAAGTCATTTATCTGATTCAACATCTGCCAAACTTACAATAACCTGCTTAGCGTTTTGATAAGCACTTTCAAGTTGCGCCTAGTAGGCTCATCACCAGTGAATCCCAAAATGTCGGAGCTAATGCTCTGCGGAATGCAACAAATGACAAATCACAAAGCATGAAAGCAACTGCCACACATTAGAATGGCTATACAACACAGGAAATTACCTCAATATTCTTCAAGGTGAAGACCAGCGTATATATGGACTTCCGTACCAATTCAGTGTTCTCAGGCGTCATTACCGTGGAATGTACTCTCCTGCAATTCGGTTCATAAAAGACCAAAAGCATGCAGTGACGTTGCTTTGCAAATGTAACAGAGGCAACCTCAAAGTGTCCATAACAACTTATGCATGAACTAGAAGAGCTACAAACTTCTGAGCTTTGTTTCTGTTGTCAATAGAAGAAACTCACTGCTTGTAATGAGAAAATTAGAAACCTATAACCCTTTCGTATATTACATGTACAGCCATGCAACGGTATGGCCTAGTGGTCAATGAAGTGAATGGGGACCAAGGTTCTAACCTTGATCTGTTATACACGCCTTTAATTTAAAGATCACAAGATTCAAAATCTTTTTTACATTCTTAAACTTTGCGCCCGGTCAAAACTAAGACACATAAATGAAAGTTTAGGCGAAGTAATATATATATGGGTCAATATGCTCGATAAATACAGGTCTCAAGGTTTCAGGGACAGCTATTTCTTCCAAATATTGAATGAATTGACATGGGTTTTAACACAGATCACATATATCTCAGAAAAGAAAGAGACACATCACATCTAGAGATCCAAGATTTGAACTAGGTGGTTCTTGAATTTAAAAAAGATAAAAATAAATAAAAATTGTACAAACCACATATAGCACAAAGGCAATAAGACACAGCTAAATGGTATGTAACCTATTCATATCATTCAGTGTTTAATTATGCTACCCTCTGCAAATGTAATGCCTTATTTTTATATCTGTGAAATGTATTTGTTAAGCAATGCAGTGGGCAGTGTAAAGTCCATATTCTCGTTAAACTTGCTAGCTGCTTAATTGAACTTTTTCTTTCATTGGCCTTGCTTACTCCAAATTAAGCTACAGAATTTTTTGGCCTAACCGGTGAGAAACGTGAGCAAAACTTAATTTGTTCCCTTAGTTCCATTCTCAACCAAAGTAACAAGTATCGAGTACACCCTATGAATTACTTTTTGTATCCTCTTTCCATTCTTGTTCAAATGGCTGAGACAACAACATGGCTTACAGGATGATCCTTCAAGCTCCTAGGGGGTCATAAAAGTTTCCGCAGACCAGGGTCTAATAGCATGGGATGACCAAGTTTGGAGAAATTTTATTTGACATCCATTAAAGAACCTATGAGATTGGTGGAGATAGAGAGAAGTTGAAGTAGAAGAAGGGAGGATAAAGTGAGAGATCAAGCAATTCAAGGCACGCAACCTTTGTTATATATTTCCTTTGATTATAGTAATATATGTATTCATTGAGTTATACCGAAAAGTTGCAAAAAAATCGTCAAAATGCTGATTAAACAGTTGATATAGGATATCTCCAGTGATGCGAACTAACATAAATTATAGATTCACCTTATATCCTCAGAAGCTAGTGTCAAACTTCTCGTCAAACTCTCAACTTCCTTCAGTAAGCCACTATCGCGAACATCAGCTAGCAAAGGTTGGACATCCTCAGCCATGGCATTAATCTGAGATGTCACTACATCAAAGGTACAATATTCATATATGAGAATATACTACATACCTGTGAACACCATATAAATTGTTCAGCACAGTAGGATAATTGCAACTCTATGCTCAACATTGACAACTGTTTCAGTTTACCCCCCACCCCACCCCGTCCCCTTCTACAAATGGAACTATGGCTTGCTACTGATGAATGCGGTATAGCAAACACATGTTGCAATACTGACTACTCATAGTTTTACACTGACCACCCGACATCCGACAACCCAATAATAGCTGTCCACTGCTTTTGACACATATGTAGAATATGCACTACATGCCATATTAGTGTGGATTAGATAGAAAATTGTCGAAATCTGAGCTACTTTCCCGCAGATAGAAATGGCGCACGAAGCACAAAATGTGGGTTTTCGACAGAATTCTCTAACAGATAAACGTACTAAAGCTAATAACAATCAAACAAACTTATAATCATATTCTGGAGCACTTCTTTAATAGTTCCACTATATCCAATACAACAACAACAACAAACCTAGTGTAATCCCACATATGATGTCTGGGGATGGTAGTGTGTGCGCAGACCTTACCCCTACTTGGTGGAAGTAGAAAAACTGTTTTCGATAGACTCTCGACTCAAGGAACAGTGAAATTAAAGTAACAAACAGTAGCAACAACAATATAATAGGAACAAATGGCACAACGTGTAATATAAAGAACCGGGAATAAGAAGAAAAAAAACACAAAAATAGTACTAATACTATTGATAAGACTAAGGAACTAACAACTGTTGTCAACCTTCTACCTTAATTCTCGACTTCCGTCCTACCCTATCGAGGGTCATGTCCTCGGTAAGCTGGAGCAGTGGCATATCTTGCCTAATCACCTCACCTCACCTCAATAATTCTTAGGGTTACCCCTACACTTCCATAGACCCGACATGGTTGACCACTCACACCTCCTGACCAAGGCATCTATGGCTCTCCTTTGCACGTACCGGACCATCTCAACCTCAGTTCCCGCAATTTGTCCTCCACCGAGGTCACACCCACCTTGTCCCTAATAACTTCGTTCTTAATCTTGTCTTTCCTAGCATGCCCCTACATCCATCTCAACATCCTCATTTGAGCTATACCTTATATCGGGCTAGTACTCGGCCCCATACAACTTAGCTGGTCTAACCACTACTCCGTAGAACTTGCATTTAAGTCTTAGTGGCACACTCTTATCACACAGAACCCCAGAACTGAGCCTCCATTTCATCCACCCCGCTCCAATGCGGTGAGTAACATCCTGGTCAATTACTCCATTTATTGGATTACATGGATTACAAACCCGAGATATTTGAAACTATCCCCTTTGGGGATGACTTGTGAATCAATCTTCACTTCTGTTGTTGCTTGCACTCCAAGTATTCAGATATTAAATAATCAAATTAATTACAACAAAAAAGGAATTGTCCTATAGGACTGTTTTTTATCCTATTTGTTCAAGGTAGTTATTATGTCTCTTTCAAAATCACTCTACCAACAACTTCAATGCAATGTCTATAGTAATTAACAAGAGTATGGTAAATTATATTTGGCCAAACAAGAAAGACAACTATTCTAGAGTATGGCAAATTATATTTGGCCAAACAAGAAAGAGAACTATTCTAACTCTAATTTTTTCATTCAGCAGCTATTTAAAACACATAGACGCACGGAAATAGTTAAGAAAACTCACTAGCTTGAGTTGAATCGCAAGGTTTCACGTAAGTATTTCAAGCAGTTTTAATTGCTTTTCATGCGAGAACAAATGGCAACTGCTGCTGAAAAGGTTCCGCTAAATCCAATGAATTTTAAAAAAAATAATACACAAAAATGGATTTTAAAATCCAAACCAGGATATTCAACTCACCTCAATTTATCATGCACCTCTGACAAATACAAACATAGCAAATAACTCATATCCTTCAAAAAAAAAAAATTGCAAACAAATTGAGTAGATCTAGTCAGACAATCCATTCACATTTTTCCTCTGCCCAAGTCACATACTCAGGATACAATCTAATTTGGGCTTGCCGGAGCTAATGAACTCATTATGCCACTCTCTGCACTTCAAGAAACACGTTATCAACTTCACAAGCTCTCCTAATTGAAAGTTCTCCAGATAAGATGCTGTCCAACTTGCAAGTTTCATCGCACAATGAAATATTTCACTAATGCTCTTTATACAGATGCTGGCAAAGAGGACAGAAGTTCATAACATTCAAGTGCAACTCACAAGTCACACACTACACTTTCATAGGATGTGGTATTTAACCTAAGATTAAACACATGTTCTTAATGAATTCCTTATTAGAAGAGAAGTTGTAAAATATAAATAGAGAAGAGCAGAAAGAATTAAAAAAAATATATGAAGGGAATTTAATAAAATGGCATCAAGAAGATGCAAGCAGAAAGAAAAAGATTTCATTCGCAGTTTTGCACAACGACAAAAAGGGGAGGTTAAATGTAAAGTGCATCAAACCTTTGTAAGCAATGGCCGAGCCTCCTCAACAACAGATAGAACTCTCTCAGCCAGCGCATAGGTGTTCGACAAACCAATTTCTTCTGCCTCTCGGCCAAGACGTGTGAATATTCCAACTAATGCATCTAAACTAACCCCTTGGTATCCTTTTATTTTTTGCCTGTCGCAAATTATCAGACCCTCTTTAGCACAATCCGGATGCAGGGGCCCTACAGAAGGTACTGGGATTGGATCTCGAGGTGTAATATCAATCATGGTTTCCATGATAAGACCAGATTGGTTCACCTCAACTAACGAGTTTCGAGGAATTATTATCTTGTCATCTTCAACCTATAAACACACAAATCAATTTTTAAAAATCAACGCATTCACAAGCATTTATGGAAACAACTACAATTTATTTCTAAAAATAAAAGATAGTAAAAGGGTTCAGCAAAAGCATCAGTGCAAATTACATGTTACTCACCTCAACAACAGCTTCAACATTTCTCAAGGAGGGATTGACTCGAATCACATTACCAATATTCACTCCTCTGATTCTAACAGGAGTGCCAGTGCAAATGCCACAAGCCTGCTCAAACTGAAGCACAGCCAAATACTTCCTGAACCTAGACCGCAACTGAAACCCTCTCAACCAAACCAAGCTGAGTGCCAACAACACTGTACCCGAAACAATAAACAACCCGACCCCACCTTCCCAGATACTCCTCCTTCCAAACCCAAAATCACTCAATGGCCGAATTGTTCGCCTCCAAATATTCCTTGGAACATCTAAAATCACAGAAAGCGGACCTTTTTGCTCAGAAGATGATGCAGGTTGTTGCTCTTGTTCTTGGCTATGACCCATATTCGCAGACATTGCCTTTACACTAAAGGTTTGAATTTTAGGCCTCATTGGTGTTCTTACACACAACAAACGATCCCCCAACACATTTCTTCTACCGGGTATGATAGGAAACACAGTAGAATTTGTTGATACATGGACTAAAGAATTTCCAGCCATCATTTACTTTTCTTTTTTTTTTCCCTTATGTCTTCTTTCCTTTTTTTCTTGTTTGTCGTTCCAATCTTGTTTTCTTTTCGTTCTTCAGACAAATTTCAGCTGGGCAATTGCCAAAACCCAGGAAAATTGAAAAGGGTTAGAATCAAGATTATACTTTACAAAGCAAAAAAAAATGACTTAGAACAGCTAATAATTTTCATAAGGAAATCCGAAATGACTGTAAATAAGTGAACTGCTAATAAATAATTATGTGGAAATAGATATGAAGATCAACAAAAACGTACCATATTGGCTTTATGGTCTGGCTGGAAGCAACCCTAGCTGTGGATCAATAACTGACTGAATTGTTGAATGAATCTTGACGAGTGAACTCAGACTGAGAGTGTGACAAATGGGCTGGGCTGATAAAGTATAAACAGGCCAACGAATCTTGTAGGCCCACGATAACTTGGAGTGCGTTAGTGAGGTAGTAGATTAGATGTTTCTGGCCATTTGCGGCGCTAGAGGAGGAGGAGGAGGTAGAAATGACATCATGTATCTAGGGTTGTTCAAATTCCAAACGTAATTGTTAATCAAACCACAAAAGTAGCTTTTTGATATTCGGTTATTGAATTAACGGTTGATGAACGGATTGAAATTTATAACTAATGATTTATCAATTCGCGAATTACTTAATTTTCTTATCGGATAATTATTAACTCATTAACGATTATTATATTTATATATTGAACCATTATGAAGCAACTCCTTAGTAGTTTGAGCTTCAATGTCATCATAACTTATTTTAGGATAGGACTAGGCAGATCTAGATAGCTATTAACAACAACAACAACAACAATAAACCAGTTTAATCTTAATGTATGAGATTTGGGGAGGGTAGTCTGTATGCAGACCTTAACCCTACCTAATGTAGGTAGAGAAGATATTTCCAATAGACCCTCGGCTCAGGAATGGCAAGAAGTAGAAGATGAGGGAAGCAAGGAAAAAAGAAAGATGGAAGAGGAAAAAAAGGACAGATAAAGGATAAATAGTACGAAATAATAGCAAAAGGGGATGCAATACCTGCGGCGAACAAAACCACATAATTTAATAAAAATCTAAGAATATAAAGGGATATGCATGCTACTAAGCCTATCGGTGAACACTATAAACTACCTACTAACCTTCTACCTTAATCATCGACATACACGCCCTCCTATCAAGTGTCATGTCCTCAGTGAGTTGAAGCAGTGTCATGTCCTATCTAATCACTTATCCCTAGTACTCTATCTTTGCCCATTCTCAAACTCTTCATGGCCAACCTCTCACAACTCCAGACATGGGCATTAATGCTTCTTCTCCTAACATGTCAAAACCATCTCAGCCGTGACTCCCGCATCTTGTCCTCCACGGAGGCTACTCTCACTCTGTCCCCGAATAGATTTATTTTAAATGTCATTCCATAAATAACAATGAAGCGGAGTATGAAGTTGTGATCGCAGGTCTAGAACTGGCTAGAACTTGGCATAAGTCAGATTATAATCAAGAGTGATTCACAAATCGTAGTCAATCAAATGATAGGGACTTATATAGCTAGGGAAATAAGGATGCAATAGTATTTAGAAAAGGTACGGGAATTGATAAAGCAATTTCAAACCTGGAAAGTCATACAAGTACCAAGGGATGAAATTATTGAAGCACACGCCCTAGCTAATCTCGCATCTGCAACTGACATGGCAAGTGATGAAAATGCCTCAATTATACACTTATTTCACTCAGTTCTCGGTCCTGATAAGATGAGGTAAACTTTAATAATTTGACTTAGGATTGGAGGAATGAGATTGTTGCTTTTTTTTTTGCAGTATGGCACCGCCCCTGATGATAAGAAAAAAGCTCATCCGCTCCGGAAAAAAGCTGCTCGGTACTGCTTAAAGTAAGGTAACTTATATCGTAAAATGTTCGGTGGTTCCTTAGCAAGATGCCTCAGACCTTCACAAACAGAGTATGTAATGAGAGAAATATACGAGGGCATTGCGGGAATCACAGATGAGGAAGGTCATTGGTAAAAAACTTAATTAGGGCAGGTTACTACTGGCCTAAAATGGAAGAAAAAGCAAAAAGCTTCGTGGCTAAATGTGATAAATGCCAGAAGTACATGAACAATATGCATAGACCTACAGAGTTATTACATCCGGTCATCATGCCATGGACATTTATGAAATGAGGAATGGATATAGTAGGACCATTATCACAAGCAAAAGAACATGTAAAGTTTCTGCTCGTACTTACTGATTATTTTACTAAATGGGTGGAGGCAGGAACAATTAAATAGGGCGAGAAAAGGAAGTCAGAGATTTCATTTGGCGAAATATCATATGCCGATTCGGTGTACCAAAGGAAATCTTATGTGATAACGGCCCTCAATTTATTGGAGCTCAAATCACGAAGTTTTTTCAAAGTTGGCAAATTAAAAGGATTACATCTACAACTTATCCAATGGGTAATGGGCAAGCAGAATCAACAAATAAGGTTATTATCAACAATTTAAGGCATCAATTAGAAAAATCAAAATGTAACTGGCCAGAAGTGTTACCCGGAGATTTATGGGCTTATCGCACAACTCCAAAAAATAAGCATAGGAGAAACATCTTTTTTATTGATTTACGGAGTTGAGGCTTTAATTTTGTTGAGATAGGAGAACCAAGCACACAGTCACACAAGCGACACAAGAATCTAATGACGAGGAGATGCAGGCCAATCTAGATTTACTGGAAGCTAGGAGAGAAGCTGCATTGATAAGAATGGTGTTGGCCAAGTTTTGAAGATTGACAAATGAACATAAGGAGAAAGACATGGTCCATCATGGGAAACACAGTTTAGTCATAACCATCGCACATGGAAGGCACGTGAAGAAATATGTACTGAGGAGTATGCAATAAATATCTTCTGAAGATGATCGAAAAGGTTGCATTGAGTTCTAAGAGGAACAATCCTCTTAAGATAAGAGAACACAATCCTAAGTCAGGATAAGGATGAGTGTTTGTAGTAGTTAAGGACTGAAATTGACAAAGGGATAAGCGACAGAGTCTTGATCAAACTCTAACTGCTAATCTATTTAATTAACTCAATTGTTCTCTTTTACATGTAATGCACATAAGCAGAAGTAAAGCATATTTGAGAGCAAAAAGAATCGCGTTTGTTTTGCAAGCAATTTATGCGAGATACAAGTGTGCACATCTTAAGCTACATGAACTAAGATAGAAGAACCAGTTTCATCGTTGTGTTTATTCTAAGTCTAGTTCAATTGTAGTAGGTTTTCATACTGTACCTTTCAGCTTTTATAGAAGCAATTGTAATAGGTGCATTGAGTATTCAAGTTAGAGTTAACTTGAAAGTATCACAACAGTTGAGGCTGTGTGCCATATTGGGATTAGAGTTAATCCTTAGGTTTACAAAGTGTCTTTGTAAATGCAGTTTTTGGCTCAGTGATTTTAGTGGAGTTTGGGAAAATCCTACTGAGTAGTAGGTCATGGTTTTTTCACCTTTTGAGCCAGGTATTTTCCACGTAAAATATCTGTGTACTTTACTTTCAGCATTTATTATTCTGCAAACTACTGTAGTTAGAACACGTAGAAGAAACAGTTCTTCTAGTGCGAAAATTAGGTACCACACAAATCACCCTCTCCCCTCTTGCGTGGTATTGACGTGTAGAACATCAATTGGTATCAGAGCAGGTTATCCTTGAAAAGGTTAACACCTTAGGAAAGATCAACACGAGTGCTCCACCAGGGAACTGGGAAGGGTAATCCACCGCTAGGCCTCCTCTCTTCAATGGCATCTACTACTCCTGGTGGAAAAACAAAATGAGGGATCACATCATGGGAGAAGATTATGAGCTTTTGGATATCATCATTGATGGTCCTTTAGCTACAACCAAGAAGAATGCGGAAGGAGTAGATGTTCCAAAGAGAAGAGTAGATTGTACTGCTGAGGATCTAAAGAAATGGGAGAAAAAAGCAAAAGCCAAGAAATGGTTGGTATATGGATTGGGTCCTGATGAGTACAACAGGATTCAAGGCTATGCTACTGCCAAAGAGATATGGGACACTCTACAAGTAGCTTATGAAAGAACACCTCAGGTAAAGAGATCAAGACGAACTCTATTGTATTCTCAATATGAAAACTTTACTATGAAGGAAGGAGAAACTATTCAAGAAATGTATACCAGGTTCACTACACTAACTAATAAACTGGTCTCTTGGAAGAATTATTTTGGAAGAAGACAAGGTGGAGAAAATCCTAACTAGGATTCTGCCAATCTCCTGGGAAAGCAAAATCACTGCTATTCAGGAATCAAAGAACATAGCTAAAGTTAGATGAACTAATTGGAAACCTCACTGCCTATGAACTAAGAAGGCAAACAATGAAAATGGATGCTCCAAAGAAATAAAGAAGTCTGGCTCTCAGAATTTCAGAAGGATCAGATCTTGAAGACGATGAGATGGCTATGATAACCAGAGATTTCAAGAAATTCCTTATGAGAGGAAAGGGTACTTCAAAAGGTACAACATTTAGCAAATCCAGAGCTCCAGAGAAACAAACCAATGAAGGTTGTTACAAGTGTGGGAAGACTGATCACCACATCAGAAATTATCCACAATGGGAGATTGAATGGAAGAAAGAAAGATCTGAAAGAAGGAAGAGGAAGAAGGGATAGGTTCAACCAAAAATAAACAAGGGATCAACCAAAGCCATGGTTGCTACATGTGGAGAAACATCAGACGAGGACTCAGAAAATTAATTTGAAGATGAGCAAGCTCTTATGGCCATCGAAGAGTCAGAAGATGAACATGAGGTAAGTATCCTACACCTTAAAGAAAAGATAAAAATTTTATCCGAAAAAAAACTGGCTGACTTGCTAATGGGCTTAATAGATGAGTCTGAAATATTAAACAGTGAGAAAGATGTTCTGTCTAAAGAATGTGTTATCCTAAAAGAAAAATGTAAAAGACTTGAGTCTAGGGCTGATAAGAGTGACAACATAAGTACTGAGTTGAAGAACCAGGTTCATCAACTTGAAAATAAGAATCTAGAACTCAGATCTGAAAACATTAAACTGAAATTAGGGACAGGTAAGAAAAAGGCTGATCAATCATCTCTCATCTTAGAAGAAAATTTAGGAAAAATGAAAGATGAAATGTACAAGAAATATGAGTTGATTAAAGTCTTAAAAGAATGTTTAGGAAAGGTAAAGCATGAATTAGACAGAACATGCAAATGGAACAAGGCTTCTCATACATTCTCTTGGCTACAAGAACATCATAGTAGCAATAAGTGAGGACTTAGATTTGGAACTCAACCTCCAAAATGGGATCCCAAAAATAAGTATATCACACTTCCTGAGAATAAGATTTGCACACACTATAGTAAGACTGGCCATTACAAAAATGAATGTAATGCTAGAGAAAAGGCTGGTCAAAAAATAGAGCATTTGTTAAAGAAAAACACAAACTGCCTAATTGGGCAAAGAAAAATTTGATTTATCCATTTGCCCATAGAAAAGGACCCAAACTAGATTGGGTTCATAAGACTAACCCATGATTTCTTTTGCAGGATCAAGTGAAAGGAAGTAGGCAAATGTGGTACATGGATAGTGGCTGCTCAAAACATACGGCTGGTAACAAGAATCAATTCTTTTCACTTGAGAATCTAAAAGGAGGTAATGTCTCTTTTGGAAATAGAAAGAAAGGTGAGATCATTGGTATTGGAAAGGTAGGAAAAACATATTCTCATTCCATTGAGAATGTCTATTTGATAGATAGCTTAAAGTATAGCATGATAAGTGTGTCACAACTGTGTGACAGAGGTAACATTGTGGCTATCACTTCCACAAAATGCTTTGTGATTAGTCTTACTACTGACAAGATTGTTTTGCAGGGACGAAGAGTTAACAATATTTACATTGTAGATTTGTCAACTCTCTCTGAAAATGAACTTACTTGCTTGAGTGTGGAAATTAGTGATCCCCTCATTTGGCACAAAAGACTTGGTCATGCAAGTCTAAATCAATTAAACAAATTAGTCTCCAAGGACTTGGTAATAGGTCTACCGAATATCAAGTTCAAGGAAGACAAGGTTTGTGAGGCATATGCAATGAGGAAGCAGGTAAGATCATCCTTTAAACCTAAAAAAATGTTAAGTACTTCCAAAACGTTGGAACTGGTTCATATGGATCTTTGTGGTCCAATGAGAGCCATGAGCAGATGTGGTAAAAGATATGCAATGGTGCTATACATAGTATTCAATGTCTTTAATTACTCACAATAGCCTCATTATGATTTGAGAAAAACGTATATTTGCAAAGGTACTTATAAAAAATAGATATATGATCAGTTGGAGGGACACAAAATACGATTGGAATAGATATTGATTCATCTTGTTTTTATTGATTACCATCTTGCTATCCGGAATTACTTCTATTTATATATTTTCTTGATTATGAGTAACCCAAGTTCTTCTAAATTATAACTTTGATTGAAATTCCATTTTTTTGTTAAACAAATACATCTAATACATTTTATAACAACAAAAAATATATCTACAATCTGTAATATAATAAATAATATCTATAAATAACTAATTATCACTAAAAGATAGTGATTTATGAAAATTTCTCATAAATATTTATAATAGTATGTAATACTAGTGTAATAGTAATTTATATTTTTGGGCCTTGCATATATGGGGCCTGAGGCAAGGGTTTCCCTGTTTTATTTAAGTTCCGCCGTTGTTGCTTTCCGGAACCCTAAATTTGTCGACACGGGAAGAGAGCTCAAAAGCAGAGTTTACAAAGACTGAAACAACGATCGCAAAAAGTAGAAGAAGAGAAAGATGGCGAAGTCAATGAGGTGTAAGAGGGAAAAGAGGCTGAGAGCCATAAAGAGAGAGATAGTGGCTTCAGAGCCCTCTGTCCTTAAGAAAGAAGCTGCTAAATTAGCTGCCCAAGAAGCTGCCCTTGCTGCCCCTAAGCTTGTTGTTAAGTCTCCCTTCACCTCCACTACCATGGATACTTCTTCCTCTACTCCTAACAACGATAACGCCATGGGTATGTTTTTGCTTATGTATTTTTCTTTTAATGTTTTCCATGAACCCATCTCAAGTTTAGCAATTTAATCGGTTTTGTTGATCTCTTTTTTCTTTATTTGGAATGAAGATGATATCTTTTTTTTATTTGTTATGCTGTGCTTTCCTCATGGGAAGAACTAATTTTGTTGTGATTATTCGTTATCATAGTTTTACCTGTCAACACAATATTAGATCTCATGGAGTATGCTATTTGTCAGTAATATTGTGTTATTGACGGAAGTATCTAGGGTGTTGACAAAAGTTTGAACTATAGAGAAACACTCTAGAGAGTAAATGTTTAGAAGAAGTACAAGTACGGCAAGAATATATCCATTGTATAACCAACATAAAAAGAGTGAAGTTGAGGTGAGGCTGGACGGGACTTAAATGCAGATAATTCAGATATCTAGGATCGTTTTCCCAAGAGTATATTAAATCAAATGAAGATTTAGAGCATATAATTAAAATAGGATAGTTTAAATAGAGAAAATGTTATTGGAGTGTTTATACGACAGGAGGATACCTATCCGGGTGCAGACAAATTCTTTAAAATGGTTCTATAACTGTCAGTATTATATGAGAGTGGATATTAGGAGTCTATGTTACTGAATTTTGGAAAAATGAAGTTACATGGATACTCGAGATTGTGTACAAGTTGGCTCAAGCACCACTCTTATAGAAGAATTATAGAAAAATGAAGCTACATGAATAAATACATATTAGTTGGAATTGAGAAGTAGTTGATGTTTTTTGTTTAACTTTTATTGTAATTCGTACAATAGGTCTTCCATATTTTACTTTTCATAAGTGGAGTTCGACTAGCTCTTAAGCTACTCCAATTGAGAAATTTTAAATAATGAGATTAATGGTTTAGCCAGTTAACATTTAACAGATTAAATGTCAGTTATCATCATCAATTCAATTTGTATCTATCTATCTATCTACGTATATATCCAGTGATTCAGTAATTATACGAATTATCTACAGTGTAATGCCAGTAAAGGAAAATATCTTGTTACTAGTGTCTAATGAAAACATCAGGTCCCTAACTTTCACTTGTAAGTCATCAATGTGCATAATCAACACAGATCTGGGGAACTCCATGGCATGCCTTTTCTCTTGAAATGCCCCCCCCCCCCCCCCCAATTTTTTTTTTCTGTAATTAACAGAAACGACAAGCCTGATGTTGAGCGTCTCTGCATGTTGTAACAATAACCTTACTAAATAAGTGCCCTTCCACTTATCTCGTTGTAAAAAAATTATTATATGTTGATGAGATTTTAACTGGTCATATACTCCTAATGTTCTTTATCTTCTAGAGCTGCTGAAATTGATAGGAACTTGCATGTTCCATCTATTTTAGCCTTCCCTCTCTGTATGCTAATTTATCATCATCTTGATTTCCAGATGTGGAGATGGCTGATGGCAATCAAAGTTCAAAATCTTTAAAACCTCTTGGAAGGAAGATGAAAAAGAAGCTTAAAATAGCGAAGAAGAAGCATTTTGGCAAGGGAAAGATCAGGAGGAAGAATGTTTGATTGCAGGCCCTTTGTTCTCTGGTAGCTTCTAATAGTCCTCTTGCTAAGCTTATAGTTATCTAGTTGCTGCTTACTGCGAGATCTTGTCGACAAGTCCCTCCCGTGTTCTCTCCTCTACTCTTACATTTTAGTAATATCTTGGAACTTGAGCATATGATTGGATATGCTACTTATGCTCATACAAGTATCTTCACTTCCCAAATGAGCCTTATGTTCTTGAATCTCACCAAGTAGTTCATTTTTTCCTTTATTTTACAGTTTGTTGAATATGCTAGACTTGCATGGAAGTACGATCATGTGGAATGTAATCCAACAAGGTTAAGATATTTGAATTTTAAGCAAAGTTTAATGTTCACCCTTTTTATTAGATAGAAAAAAGAGAAGTACCATAGTTGTCTTTACAGTAATTACAGTAACTTGTTCTCCCTCTACCTAACCAGCAAATAACACGAGGCATTTCTAAACTGTCCTACTATTCATCGCGCTCGACTTGGGATTGACTCCCAGATTTTGACCGTAGAAATTTGGTACGCTCCATTTTGCATCCTTCAGTAGCCACACATCAAAGAGTCTGCTCCATCTTGTATATTCATCCTAGGTGCCTATCAACATATTTGCCAATACGCTTGCCCGATACAGTATTGAAGCTTTTGACTTGTTACCTTTCTCAATTGACCAAGAGCTATTTCATCATCTTTCATAGGCGGAATATATACGGAAATACTAAAGTTGGCACGATTTTTCATTTAGACACCTAAACTTAT